>LPNX010253388.1:27909-83017 GCA_001517045.1 Pseudotsuga menziesii | reverse complement strand
CTACTCAGAGCTAGTCCTTTTTCATACTAGATGAGCCTTCCCAGAGCTAGTCCTTTTTCATACTAGGTAGGGCATCACAAAGCTGGTCCTTTTTCATACTAAATGAGGCATCACAGAGCTGGTCCTTTTTCATACCAGATGTGGCAGCTACTCAGAGCTAGTCCTTTTTCATACTAGATGAGCCTTCCCAGAGCTAGTCCTTTTTCATACTAGATGTGTCTTCACAGAGCCAACCCTTTTTCATGCTGGATGTGGCATCCACATATACCTGACAATGGAAGGAACCAATCCTCTCACCATGTCACAGCTCTTACATCCAACCATGGAAGGAACCAATCCTCTCACCATGTTGGAATGGCACAACACTTACATCTGACCATGGAAGGATCCAATCCTCTCACCATGTCAGAAGGGCACAGCACAGACACATCACTTCCTCTTGGGAGGAACCTCGATCTGGAGAACACCAAGCTTCTCCTTGAAGTACTAAAACTTCACCTTAGCCAATGGCTTAGTAAACACATCAGCTATTTGTTCATCCATCGCAACATACTGGAGCTTCAATGCTCCTCTCTGCACCATATCCTTGATATAGTGATACTTGATCTCAATATGCTTTGACTTGTCATGAAATACTGGATTCTCTAACAAATTTACATAGCTTTGGTTGTCATAGTATATACAAGTAGCATCTAACTGGAGATCAAACAAATAAGATAGTAGCTTCCTCAGCCATACTGCCTCACAACTAGCTGAACAGGCTGCAACATACTCTGCTTCAGCTGTACTCAGTGCCACACAGGATTGCTTCCTGCTAAACCATGAGATCACACTTGATCCCATACTGAAGCAACACCCTGCTCTTCCTATCGATGGCACTTCCTGCCCAATATGAATCAACATAACCCTCCAGGTTAATCCTTTGATCAACCTTATACTTGAGCCCATAATCAACCGTACCCTTTAGGTACCTCAGAATATGCTTTGCAGCAGTCAAGTGAACATGTCTCGGATCTATCAAGTATTGGCTCAAGGTGTTCACAGCAAAGAAAATATTTGGTCTCATGTTCATCAGGTACATCAAGGACCCAATCATCTGACAATACATCGTGACATCAACTGTCTCTGATGAAGCATCACTTAATAGCTTGAGGTTTGATGCCATAGGTTTGGTCAATTCCTTGTAGTCCATCATCCCAAATCTCTTCAGGATCTCTACTGCATACTTTCCTTGTCCAAGAAATATTCCATCTGTAGTCTGCCACACCTCCATACCTAGGAAATAATGCATCATTCCCAATTCCTTCATCTCGAACTCAGCAGCAAGATTTCTCTTCGTATCAGCAATCAACCCATTCATACCTGTCACAAACAGATCATCTACATATAGTAGAAGTATCACCGGGTTGCCACATTCCACCTTGTGGTAAAGGTTGGAATCTTCTTTACTCTTGGTAAAGCCCAAACTAGATAGAAAGCTGTCAATTCTGTCGTACCATGTCCTGGGTGCCTGTTTCAAACCGTACATGGATTTATTCAGTCTACACACATGAGACTCCCTATCATGTGTCTCAAAACTGAGTGGATGTTCTACATACACTTCCTCTTCTACTACACCATTCAAGAAAGCAATCTTGACATCCATTTGGTGTATCTTCCATTTCATCTAGAGCAAGTACAGATCTGATGGAAGTGTATCTAGCTACAGATGCAAAGGTTTCTTCATAGTCTATTACTTCTTTTTGGGAGAAACCCCAAGCCACAAATCTTGCCTTATACTTTTCAATGCTACCGTTTGCAGCATGATTGATCTTGTAGATCCATTTGAAAGTTACTACTGAATTCCCTTCTGGTCTTGGGACAACATCCCAAACATCATTCTTCATGATCGATTGATACTCTTCGATCATCGCATCCTTCCATTCTTTTCGTTCTGCCGCTTCTTCATACTCAGAAGGTTGTTTATCATTGAAGTCACATAGTAAAGCTACATAACTGGAATAGTATCTGGTCCTCTTTCTTTCTCTGAGATTCTCTTCTAGAACCCCATATCTTTCCGCACCTTGGATAATCTCTCGTACCCAAGCAGGTTTCCTCTTGTGAGGATTCTTCTCCTATGGTGGATCTACAGGTCTTTGTGGTTCTTCAAATTCTTGATCTTCTTCTTGAGTTTCTTCGTTCATGATTGTATCATGAATTCTGGGAGCTTCTGCTTCTTCAGGTTCTTCAGCAGCTTTCTTTCTGGATTTGATGTAAGCTGAATCTTCATCAAATGTTACATGCTGATGTCAATCTTTTTGAATCCTGGGAAGTATATTCTGTAAGCCTTTGAGCTTTCAGAGTATCCCACAAATATACCTTTCTTTCCTGAAGGATCTAATTTTGTTCTCTTCTCTTTTGGAATGTGTATGTACACAAGACAGCCAAATATTTTGAGATGGCTGACTTTTGGTTTCTTGCCAGAGAAGACTTCTTTAGGAGTCTTGTTCTCGAGTACTCTGTGTGGAGTACGGTTCTGTACATACATTGCTGTTCTAGCTGCTTCTGCCCAAAGGTGCATAGGAAGATCTTGATCATGAAGCATAGCTCTTCCAGCTTCCATGATGGTTCTATTCTTCCTCTCTGCAACCCCATTCTATTGTGGATTATAAGGAGTGGACAACTCCCTCTTAATCCCTGAGTCCTTACATAGTTCCTTGAACTCATTTGAAGTGAATTCTCCACCATTGTCTGATCGAAAAGTCTTGATCTTCTTTTCAGTATGGTTCTCGATCAAGGCTTTGAATTCCTTGAACTTGCTAAACACTTCATCTTTATTCTTCATGAATTAAATCCATGTCTTCCTAGAAAATTCATCAATAAAAGAAACATAGTACACATACCCCCTTAGTGAGCTTGATGACATTGGTCCACATACATTAGAGTGGATGATTTCCAAGATTCCTTTTTCTTTACTTTCAATACTTGGAAATGTCTTCTTTGTATTCTTTCCTTTCACACATCCTTTGCAGACCCCTTCATGTTTTGCTTGTATTTCTGGAAGACCTTCAACAACTTTGCTTGCAAGTGGTAGTGCTCTATAATGCACATGTGCAAGCTTTCTATTCCATAGTTCATTTGGTTCTACTATGTCATGAACCAAGGCTTGATCTGGTTGGCCCTTCAACTTGTATAGGCCTCCTTCTTGTTCTCTGATCACAATTGCATCGTCAAAAGTCTTTCCTTTTGGCCACATAAGAACTTGGCCATATACAAAAGCAACCCTCATTACTTTTGTATCCAATGTAGATATGGAGAGGAGTTTCTTCTTTAGTCTTGGAACAAATAATACATTCTTCATTTTCAAAGACTTTCCAGAGTCTAGTTTATATAAGGATTCACCACTACCTTTTATTGGATACTGGTAGTCATCCACAAGTTTCACCTTGTGAGGTGACTCATGTTCAGATAGCTTTACAAATGATTCTTTGAATCCTGTCATGTGCTTGGAAGCACCACTGTCTATAAGCTAATCATTGCTTCCATGTGAAACAGTTCCTGTGAGAGTGGAGATTAGAACATATTCATCCTCAATTGAAGAGTCATCACTCTCTTGTATGATTCTCTTTGTGGAAGGTTCATCATCCTCTGCAACATGGGCATGATGTCTTCTCTTGTTTCCCTTCTTCCTTATATTTCTTTTGTTAGGGCAGAATTTGTATATGTGACCTTTCTCATCACATGTGTAACATCTAATGGTATTTAGATATTTTCTAGACTGCGAGGTCTTACCTTTGGAGTGATAATTGCTCCTCCTGTTTTTCTTGAAGTGAACTGTGAGGGCTTGATCTTCACTACCCATATTCTCTTCTTGAGCTGCTATCCTAGCTTCTTCTTGAGAGCATTCTTCCCATAACCTGCTGAACTTGACTAACTTCTTTCTGGCATAGAATCCTTGAATGAAAGAGTCCCATGATATAGGGAGACCATTCAAGGTGGTCATCACAATCTCTACATTTTCCACTTCTTCATCTACTGCTTCTAGCTACTCTTTTATCTGAGAAACCCTTGTAAAGTAAGACTGAATAGTCTCAGCATTCCGGATCTTCACATTATTCAATTGGTTTCTCAAGGTCATCTTCCTGTTAATGTTCTTCCCTTCAAACAATTTGGTTAGGGCATCAAACATAGATTTAGGTGTCTTCAGGGAGGACAACTATGGTATGAGACGATCCTTGATAGAATCAGCAATGAATCTCTTTTCCATAACCAAATTATTCTTATGCAAGGCCTTAGCCTCATCTCCCTCTGGATTTGGAACCTCCTCATTGATATAGGAGTCTAATTCATTCTCTTCCAGGACCAAGGAGATCCTATACTTCCAAGCTCGGAATTTATCAGCTCCCTCAATATTTTCATCAAGCTTGGTATGATGAGACATCTTAAATTAAGAACCTCAAATGGAAATACAAAAGATTTAGATATTACCAGGTTCAAGATGTCGGATCTGAAACTTGAGCTGAAATCCTGTAGTGCTAGTTCAGTAGAAAATTAGGGTTTTTCTTTTCTGGAGATCTATTCACCCAAATGACTTGAAATTTATCCCTAACTTCGATTTTGGGGAGGAGATCAATCCAGGCCTGGGCTCACTGAAAAATTCCTCTTTTGTGAAAAGCCCTAATTTTCGGCAGCAGTGTTGGGTCCAAAACTGCAAAACCTCAGAATTGGATTCTGCTTCGACAGAAAGATGCGCCCTAGGGAGGAGAGTTATTCCACCTTACTTTTGCTGAAAATCTATGGAGGAAGATCCACAAACTAGGAATCCCTAGTTCCTGCAGCTGCACAGTGTCTTCTTCTCAGGTTAGCTCTGATAACATGTTAGAATTTCATCATTAAGCTAGCATTATATTAGGATCTTTACTGAGAGAATAACAAGCACAACAATCAAACACAAGAGACAATGAACATAGTGTTTATCCTTGGGGAATCCATAAATGGAGAAAACCCCGCAACTTCCTCAGAGATAGAATCAACACCAAAATAGTAAAATCCCCAAAACAGTAAGTGATCTCCTGACAGCAGTAATCTTCTTCTTATCTAGCCCAAGTGTCTTCTCCTTCCTCAACTATGCGCTACACTTGAGTGTGTATGAGTTGTGTGTTAAATGGAGACTCCAGTTCTCTATTTATACTAATCCTGACATGACTAAAACCCGTGGGGACTTCACTTAGTGAACCTCTCACATAGCATGTGCAATCGTGGGATATTAAAGAATACCCTTAATTTCCCAAGGTATTGAACCAAACTCTTTTTTTTGAAACCCCCTCCCAATACTTAAAACCTCCTCCCCACCCCTTTTTATACCTCAATCCTTATAAACCACCCTACCCACCCCCACTTTAAACCCCTCACCCCCCCAATACCTGCAATATATTGGTTCAGTTTTTGATAATTTTAAAACCCACAATATGAACTAACGTGATAGTATATTGGTCAACAAGTGAAGCCCCCGTGCTAAAACCCTACCAGGGCCGACCTCTACTAGGAGAGTCTAATAAACCTAGTGCCCTGAACTGCAGGGACTTTCACCCTTAGGCAATCGGAGGGTTAAACACTATGAATTGACATGACTTGTTTACATTATTGATTCTCCCGATTGGAACATTGGGGCATGACAACATGACTCAATTACATTATAGATACATCTCGGATAAACATTAGGTTACAATAAATAAGATACATAGATGAATACATTCCAAAGTTACAAATACATCAACATTATAGACTCTCATGAACCTACTAGAAAACTCATGGAATGAATCAAAACCTCCTTTTTTAATATTATTGTACTGGGAAAGGACTTGTAATGGACTCTGCTTATTGTCCCATCTATCCAAGAATGTAGTTTGGAAGGCTGCAAAGTTTTGAATAGACCCAGTAGGTAAATGTTTATACGACTTTTTGGCTTCCCCAGACAAGATCTGTGCAAACAACCTCATCTTGACATCCTCATAATGTCATCAAATTTTCCAACATGGTATTTTGCAGTAACATTTCCTTCTCAATCATACAATGAAATCCTCTAGGCATAATTTAAGGGAAGGTCATGTAACACCGTAGGTAAGGCCAATGGAGAAAACCTAGATGCAGCCATTGCTCTAGGTGGATTTGGAGCAAGTGGTAAAGGATGAAAAGCTAGAGGATTTTGAATAGGTGGGGGAGTATGAAACTGAGAGTTTTTGACAATAGAAGTAGTTTTTTTTAGTTTTTACTGGAGTTTGAAGGTTCTTCCGCAAATAATCAAGAAGACATGATTCTAACCTACTAGGGTTAATCTCAACTTTCTTTAGGTCAAATTCAGATTTTGATTTTAACAGTAATCTCTCAACACTAGTTATCCATTCAGATTCTTGTATACTATGAAAATCTTGAGATGGTGATGCACCAAACTAAGAACTATTTATTTTTTCTTTATTTTTATTTCTAAGCAATCTTTCTGGATTTTCCATGCTTTGCAAAGTTTTAGTATTAGGGTTACCTCTTGTATTTTCCATCCTAAAATCCAGGATGTCTTCTATAATATTGTTCAAAATGAATGTGAAGTCACTAGGGAAAAGTACAACCTTCTTTTGAATGTGGAAACTTCTACTTTCCCATAAAAATTTCTTTCTTGAAACTTTGCAATCCTTGTCTTTTTTACCAGGACTGATATGCACTTTCGTCCCTGACAACTGCACCAATTTGTTAACACTGGAAACTACCCAAGGTTGTAAAGGCTATTCCCAGGTAGCAACAAAAACCACTCTTAAAGAGAAAATTTGTTTTTTTCTCTTCCGAGAGGGATCTCTCACAAAATATTAACAAGGCCAGATATGTATAAGTAAAATTGTTTGTAATTGGTAAGATTGGTTGAAATTGAACACAAGAACATTGGGCTATGGAGTCAAGATATGAATATGGATAAACATAGATTTTGCATGGAAGTTTTAAACAGAGGCAAGGTAGCTACTCAATCACAGTCAAAATTTGATTGTCTGGTGAAAAAGGAAGAACATGGACAAACCATTAACACATAGCATTGGAAAAATGAATTATGTATCAACTTTAGAAGAAAGGTTTGGTGAAAATATGAAAACAATAGTTAGAGCATAGTAAATATGAATTCCAAACCGTTATACTCTTATTTCAGACATGAAGGAAAACATAATGGAGAGATAAAACTGAAAAAAAACATTCACATAAGAAGGGAAATTATAGGTTGCAACATGAAATAACACATGAATATCTAAAAAACGCCAACTTTCAGCTCTGTAATTAAAGAAATACGTGAATACACAAATATTCAAAATCTCACGGGTTCCAACCCTTGCTTCATCAAATGTATGAATACTTATACAATTTCTCCTCGAGCTGAAAAATAAACCTAACTATCTAACGGTTTCAACCGTTTATTACATGTGTCAAAGCACTTATCTATTACAAAATAGTTATGAGATAACAAAACTTATTAACTAGTGAATTTAAAAATAACATTTTATCATAAAATATATCCTTCGTTGAAACTCCTTTTGCGCTGTATTCCTTGATGTCTTCATGGTTGTTACTTATATTTAGTTTATCCATATTGTTGAACTGCTCTCCAATGTTCAGGATTAGGAAAATCTACAACAACCATTTCATGTGCCAGAACTCTGAGATCCATGTTGTCTGCATATGAAAAATTAGGTACCTTGGCACACACAAATTTAAAATCAAATAATAACTTGAACTCTCCAGCCAATTTATCAAATACGACTGTTCCAGATAGAGCCTACTGCATATCTTCAAACTTACTGTAATCTGACCTGCTTACCAATGGAGTAAATAATGTAATCACTTCCTTGACTTTATCACCTATAATATCAACTTTAGCCTGTACATTATCCAACATTCTGTACTTTTCAATCACTTTTCTAGCACAAGATATAAAAAACAACTCTGTCTTGGATATGAAACATTTGTACTTGATCTTCTGATAAGGTACTTAAAAAGTTGATAGCATTCTGAGTTACTTCCATTGGATTCTTATTTAATTCTTATTTTACTATCAAAATATTCTATCTGGCTACTTTCAGAGCACTCTCCTGATCCACAATATAATCTAAATATGGTCTAAACTTATTAGCTTCTAGAATGATCTTATCCCAAATCATATGTATGGTCCCTTGCAAGGCCATTTGGCCAACCACCTGCTTTGTTAACTTGGTATTCTGATTTATTAGTTCTTGGAATTTTTCCTCTACTTTCTTCTTCTCTTGTTCTCTTTTCAAAATTATCTCTTCTAGATTCTTGTTCTACTTCTTTAACCCAATGAGTTCTACATATTTCAGGTTTACCTGAGACATTGCTTTAGAAAGAGAGGTTGCATCTGTTTCTACAGAAGGAACAATAGATTGTTTTTTAACTTCTTCACATTTCTCCTGTAATTTTTTTTCTCTCGCTGCTAGCTTATTTTTTAAGTCCTCATTTTCTATCAGAAGCTTAGCATTCCTTTCCCAATGTTTTTATTTTTCTTCAACCTTTAACAACTTGGATTTACAATCAATCAATTCAGTGCTTAATGCTTCCTTCTCCTTCTCAAACTCTGTCAATTCAGAGGTTTGAATAATTTGAGTCGAAGGAATTTTCAATTTCTTCTTCAGCACTTGAACTTCTTTCTCTTTTTCATCAAACGAATTTTGAGCCACTGCTCCGTTTCTTGACTGCCCATCAACCTTCAATAATTCCTCATGCAAATTTTTAATTTTGATTTGAACGGCCTTGTTCTCAACTTTTTCTTTCCATAGGATGTCCTGAAATTTCGTTTTGTTGGACTCCAGTTTAGACACCTGTAATGTAGGTTTAAGCAATTTTGTATATATGATATCACCTGTTTCTTTGTGAAGGTGTATCACATCTATGGTAGGGATATTATATAGGTTCACATTCACCTCTGATACCTTATTACCAACAGTCATGGAAAAAATCAGGGTATCTTTGGCATGATCCCTTACAGTTTTTAAAGTTACATCTGGCTTTGGAAATTGTCTCTCTTCCTCATATAATTTTACTGTTTCATCAAAGGTTTTATCAACCACTTCCACGTAGGTATTCAACCACTCCTCTTTTGATGTATACTTATTTGGGGTTAGTCCATCAAATACATCTTCTTGAAGCTCTAGACCAATTACTTTGGATTTTTCTTGCTTCTATTTACCTTTCACATTGCTCTTCTTCACCTGTACCATTTGTCCCTCTTGTCCAATTTTCTGCTTTTTCGGTGTACTAGCAGTGTCTTCTTCTTCAATGTCCTTGAAACTTGAATGTTCTCTCTTCTTTGAATTTCTTGAAAAAATTATTAATGACGAAATATTACCAGCAACTGCAACTATGTTAGAAATATCAATCGTGGAAGAATTATTTCCAGGTATGGGTGAGACAGAGTCTTGGTCCATGCTGATATTATCTGGGGTATTGTTAGGATAATCTTCCTAATTAGTTGCCTCTCTAATTCCAGCTACTTCAGTATGTTCAAACAACTTATTTTTGTTTTCCTATCTTCTTTTAGAGATTACCTGGTGTGGATCATAGTTGATAGCATCTCCCAAAGAAAACCCCATGCTTCTGAGAATATTCTCAATGATTGATAGAGGAGCTCTAATTTTAACAACTGTTACAGAGAGAAACTTCCTATGGATTAGGGTGTACCACAACAGACAGATAAAACGAAAAAATAAATCCCTTCCCAATAAGCAAGAGAAACCAAACATCTAACACGAAAGGATCTCGAGTCATACCTTATTCTCGACGGTTGAAGTAGATCCCCATTGAGATTTTTCCAATCCTGCTTGATTTAGAAATTCACTCTCAACAACAGTAAACAAGACAAGCATGCTATATAAAATGGTGGTAGATCTACTCTAGCATATATAATCAATAATGTATAAGCAATTAAACACATCCATGGATTCAATATTCATTTAAATGCACATCATTGGACAGGAAAAGATATTTCTATTAATCAAATCAGAGATTACATAAGTGACAACCTCTGTCAGCACGCCTGCGAATCGGAGATACCGAGTCCTTAACCTGGGCCTCCACCACCTCAATCCTCCATCTCTCGATAGAAATATAACAAGAAAAGGCAAGCTTGGGAAGAACACAAAGTTCTCCAAAGTGGCAAAGGGATACAAACTCAAGTATATTCAAGCAACAACAACAATGTTATATAGTTTCCTTGCTCTTCAATTCCTCTCCTTCAATGTATCCAAGGGGTTCCTTATATAGCACTCCAAAGGGGTGGGGAAAATCTGAGCGATATCGAGGCATATGGAAGGCCAAGAGTCAAGTGGTTTGGACACACATCAAGGAAAAATCCAAAAATATTTGGACTTATGCACACATCCCGATGTATGCGGGTTTGAGGTCAATATCCTCGTATATACGCGAGTATGGGATTAAAAGTCGCGTAGAGCAATAAACAAGTGTTTTTAGGGATGAAATTGGAAACATCAAAGTATAATATTAGTCCATGGGGTCCAAAGAGTCTGTAGAGGGACAGGGAAGGCCATAAATATGTGATTAACCATGTGTGGTAAAATAAGCTGTAATAGATGCCCCCTAATGTGGGAGGTGAGAGGGGTAACATGATGGCCGAAATACATTATAAATCCATCCCAGAAGTGGAGTAATGAAGAACCAGGTGGAAGAACCAGCCATCCATTAGTATAGTACAATAATCAATCTCTGCATATGACTGCAAATACACATAGCAGTCCTGGATACATAAGAGTACAATGGCCATGAATAGGCATGATATACAAAATGTGACATGTGTGGTCATCGCCACGTTCAATATATAATAGATCAAAATCTTCATGATGAAGACATACAATGGATCAGGATATCCATAATGGCTTAAGAGATATAATGGATCAAGATCTCGATAATGGCTGAAGATATCTGACATACACTAGAATCAAATCATGAGAGCTGAAATCTTATGAACACTGGCACGATCAAGGAGGTAGCATATGTGGAATTCCACCAATGTTGAAAGTCTTATACACAAACCGCTATGAGTACATGTCCTACTATGTGAATAGAGGTTTCTAGGTTGAACATAGTAGTCCATCGTCTCATTACCGATCATTGATGTATACTATTAACAGACATGAGATCACCCACCGATAATGAAAATGGGAATCAAGGTACTAGAGTGCAATCTAACAAGTGTGAATAGATGTGTTGAGGTCGAACACTTGGAAGAATCCATTGATCAGGGGACATTGATGTATTCCCAAAACTGTCAATGGAAAGCGAACCTACCACTGATGACTGTAAGTCTCAAGGCACTCAAATGACTCTAGAATCCTATCCCAGAATAAATGATCTGAAGTTGATGGGATCGAATCCACTAGAAGGATTGCATTAAGGCATCCCCCATCTACCAACACAAGGTACTCAACAATGTTGTATAATGTGGAAGCACTCGAACAAGATGTGCATGAACCGGTAATAGTACCGGGAATGGCTGACATGCAAAGTCAAGACAACTGAGGAATGGCCGACTCAGGTTTCAACTTCCTTCGAACAAGAGAATAAAGGAAAACGGTGACTGAATGTAGGAAGCATAGACATGATATGCAAAATGGGACATCTTTGCGACACAGGAGGCATCAACAGAGGTTCCATAGGTACTGGAAGCTTAACCAGTCGATGGAGATAAAATTAGAGAAACGAGTACAGCTCCTAAACTCAAAATAATAGCCCAACCAATGGATGTGATATACAGTGCTTTGTTTGAAGGCAACATGACTTGACTGCTGCCAAAGATAACATATTTTCCTGTCTGGATTTTTGGTTTTTTGTTTTCTTTTTGGAATTTTTCAGATATTTTGAAAATCTTCAAAAAGGATAAAGGTTCTTTATAGTTACAAATTTATGAGGAGACGAGTGTCAGGGGTCAAAAAAGATAGTTCCAAGCAGAAGAACATACCTATGCTCAATGCAAGGACAACATGTGTAGGATAACAACACTTGGGGGAAGGTCTCCTCCTGGTAAAAAATGGGGTATCAAGTTGCAAAAGATATGTAAAAAGGTTATGCCTGGTTAGACATGAGATAAGATCGAGCTATATGGATGATAATCAAAGTCAAGGAAGCTGGCATAAGGCTCAATAAGGCAATAAAAACTCATGATAATGCAATTACAACTTGACATATACAAGGGGAGTCCAGGGGGTAAAGGCCGGCATAAAGTTCAAGAGGAGTATGAAGCTCTTGTTCAAAGTCATGGTGGTACTATAAAAAGGACTCCCACACCATAAATGAGAAATGTCAACATGGCCACCAAATGAAAAACATGATCTAACTAGGGTACCCATGTATGGGAAAGCTCTACCATTCACAACATGTCACTTCTAAAAGCAGCAAGAAGGTTCTGTGACAAGATAGAATGGGTTCGTACCTAAGGTCAAGATGAAATGGTCATAAGGTTATGCAAAGTGCAAACATATGTGAAACCTAACCTAAATGCCAGTTTAGACATAATACCTGAAATAAGCATGAACGGGTCAAAACCACAGTCAAACCACACTCAAAACGGGCTCCTACAACATCAAATTAGTTCAAACGATCCAAAATGATTAGAAACTGTCAAAAACTATAGAAAGTGGGTAAAAATTTCAAATTTTTCTATAAATAGTAAAAAATTTAAAAATTTTCATACCATTTCTATTTTTACCTAGGATAGTGTATTTGAGCTCAGAACTTCAGAAGCGAATTCTGGGAGCATCGTTCAGTGGAATCCCTCCCCGTTTGATCAAGGTAGATTCCCTTGTCTCTCTCTTGCATTTTGATATAAAATTTTTCAAATTCCATGGTCAAATTAATTTTTTGGGCCATCCCAACTTGGGCATTTCGGCCCACATGGAAATCGAGCTTTTTTCTACATAAAGGGCTCACCATACGCGGAAAATTCCTCGAAACCCATGTACATACACGGCTATTTTGAAAATAGTCGTGTATAGGGTCGCGAACAAGGATTTAATGGGAAAATAATGACCAAAAACTTGGTTTTTTGTGCAGGATGGTACTAGAGTGGAGAGGAAGCTGTTCAAGCTGATCTCATTGCTCAACAAGCATTACGTGCATGTGCCTTATACAAGTTTTGGCTTCTTGGAAGCTTGAGGGCCAAACCAAGAGTACTCCAGCTGCTGGTATATTACTGGGATCCAGAGTTTGAAACATTTCAGATAGATGGGATGTCACTCAGCATTGAGGTTGAGGACATATATTTTATCACAGGTTTGTCCTGACGAGGGGAGGCAGTGAACCTCCGATCCCATGAGCTAGGAGGCGGATTGACCATAGATGAGTACATAGTTGTGTAATATCTTCCGGATACGAAAAAGGTTGGGAGTCAAATCTCGAAAAACTCTATTCATATTTTGGGGTTTAAAGCCATACTTTTGGCCTTAGGAAGGATTACAAGTTTGGCTTCACTCCACTAGGACTCATGGCCAATGTTGTTCTATGTAGTAGAGTGTATGTGACCTACAGTATATGACTGAAGTACTACACTGCTAAGCAACATGAAAAAGCAGCTCAGTGACTGCAAGATGGGTCAGGTGTGGAACTTCAGGTTTGGAAGCATACTGAGCACATTCGTATTTGAGCAGGTGCCAAAGCTGAGCCCTAGAGTAGTCATTTATCCACATGGAGTCTGGGATCTAGCTCAGTGACGCTGGGCTAATGTCATGCACAAAATGGGAGGTGGCAAGGTGGCTAACCCCTACCCAGCAAAGTTGTTTCTATGGTGGAAGAGACAGATCGTCACCATAGATGACTACCCCTATGCATGGATAGACTTCCGCGGAGACCTAGATATGCCCCTACCACCAAGAGAAACTTATGGAGACATAGGAAAAGAATCCCAAACCCACTTTTATTTTTTGAATTATTTAATTTTTTTTGTGTTTTTTGATATATGAAATCAAAAGACATGTTTTTGGTGTGATGAAACATAGTGACAATCTTCCATGTATATGTAGATGTAGGACCACGATGGACAGATGGATTTCCTCATCATCGATGGAGGGGAAGAGGTGATGATATTATGGGTGCAGATGCGGAGCGGATGCTCCAAAGCATCGACACGAACTTCCTATGGCTTGGGGTGTACCACAATAGATAGATAAACCACATAAATCAATCCATTGCCAATATGCAAGAGAAACCAAACATCTAATAGGTAAGAATATTCATAATAATGTCAGATCCCTAATACGATACAAGCCATTAACTTGTGAAACTACTAACTATGAATCAAGATGTACCTCAAGAGAATGAACACCATGCAAAATGGCATCACGCAATAACTCAATGACGACATTATATTCAGCAACATTGTTTGACGAAGGTCGTAAACACATGCCTCCTGAAGATAATACATGACCTGTAGGAGTATAGATCACCCAAGCAGCTGAAGATGAGTTTTGAGTGTGGCGGCTAGCATAATCATCGAATCCTATGTAAACGGATGATTCCATTGACATCTGCCATAAGAAACAAAAGATAATCAACAAACCCGATCACCATGAGAAATCCTAACTATGCAATGCAAAATTGTACAATAATATACAAAAAATCAGCCCCGGCTGAAGATCATGCATAGTATTTTTTGAGATAGAGCCCATTTCTAGGCTCCACCAAGGATGTCCTTTCATAATAAACTAGCTCATAGGAACCTTTCTCTAGGACATGTTTAACCACGTAAGGACCATGCCACATGGGATTAAACTTTCCTGCCCTCAAGGGTTCCTTAGCTTGATTCCATAAAAGGACCAAGTCACCTTCACTAAACCTCCTCGGATGGATAGACTTATCATATTGGACCTTAAAACGATGCTTGTTAACCTCTAGATCCACTAAGGCATCTCGGTGCTGCTCATCAGGCTGCTCTAAGTGGGCCAAATGCTATTCCAATGCGCAAGTGTCTGGTAAAATCTCAGCAACTAGCTTTAGAGAAGGGATTTCACATTCAACCAGTAATACTGGCTCCACCCCATGCACAAGCTAATAGGGAGAAAAACCAGTGGCAATATTAACCGCGGTTCTATAGGCCCAAAAAGCAGGATACAACATGATATGCCAATTATTCTTGCTTTGTACGATGGTTTGTTGGAGAATGGACTTAAGTGACTTGTTCACTCCTTCAACCTGTCCATTTGCTTGAGGGTAATAAGAACAGGAGTGATCTTTCTTATACCATAACTTGGAAGCCAACTCTTCCATCATTTTGTTTTGAAATTTCCTCCCATGGTCAGTGAAAAGCTCTTTCGGAATGCCGAACTAGGCAATAATCTGGTTGAAAACAAATCCGCAACTGTCTCACCGTCAGATTTAAATGTAGGCATAGCCTCTACCCATTTCATGAAGTAATCGAAAACCACAATAATATGATGATGCCCCCTAGATGTGGCTGGGATGCAATCCATAAAATCAAGCCCCCACTTGGTGAAGGGACCAGCGGTGAAAATAGGATGCAAAGGGGCAGGACGTGAGCGCATATTGCATGCAAACACCTAGCAAGGGTGGCACTTCTTAACTGCATTAATGCAATATTTGAAGATAGACGACTGAAAATAGCCCGCTCTCAATATTTTTTGGGCTATAGAAAGCCCAGATAAATGACCACTAGATGCTTCTCTGTGGCAATCATTAAGCACGACCTTAGCCTCATCATGGGTTAAATAGTGACATAAAATGGAATCTACCCCATGGCGGTACAAAGAATCCTCCACTATGAGGTAGTTCTCTGCTATGTGACGTAATCGTCATCGCTCATCCCGTGAGAGGTGAGTAGGGACATTCAATGTTTGCAAATAAATGATAATATCCCCATACCAAGGGTCCATAGTTGAGATGAGGAATATATGCTCATCAACAAAAGAATCCTCATAAACCTTGTTATACAGCTGAATGGCACCTCTCCATCCAAGTGCCGACATCCCTCATGTTGGCACACAAAAGGACATCTATAGATAGAGGTTTGCCTAAAACACTATAGATTGGCTTACTATACAGTACATTCTTCCTCCATCCAGCTGGTTACTTTTCCATTTTACTATGTTAAGTTGTATTCGCGACTCTTCATATATGAAACTCGTGCATCATTCGCGAATGTCGGTTGCTGCAAGTCGCGAATGGATCTATTCGCAGGTTTCTCTTATAGAAAGTCGTGAATCATTCGTGGGTTGTCCTTCTACATACCCATGAATATGTCCCTTAACATTTAAAAATAAAAACACGTGATGATCTGAGATTAGTTAAGCCATTTACCTTAATCCTCTTAACTGTCTCAACCTCCTCAACCTTCGAAACTGCCTTATTTCCTCCATATAAATACAGGCCTTGGGGAGGGTGTTAGATATACACTTGGAGAGTAAAGTTATGCTGGTGGATTGTATACAAAAGTCTTTGGAGCAGTGGAACTCAGAATCTTTTGGTTGCAGAGGAGTCCTTGTCTCAGGCGTTGGGTTGTAATCTGAACTCTTTCCATTGTTGATAATAAAGAGAATCCTTCTTCCATATGTGTTTCATGTATCTTGGTTTGATAAATGTTTATGTTTCTACATTTTATATATGATTTATCTAACCTGCTTATATATATATGAATCATCTTGTATCTGGAATATTAACTCTTGACAGGTGAAAGAGGAGCAACCTTGAAGACTTTAGAGAAGAAGCAGAACAGAAGAGGACTAGCAAGGATCAACCTTCGTTAATCGAGTAAGTCCTTCTCATCCTCCTATTTCCTTTACTGCACTCTAGAAGTCAATTGTCTACAAGTTAATTGAGTATGTTGGTAACCCCAGACCTATGGTTATTAGGTGTGTAATCCTGTACAACAGAATTGGCGAATCCGCTGGGGAGCCCGGACTGCTGTAGGTTTTTTCTGTCCCCCTGGCCAGTCTTTGCTTGGAAGTCTGTGTGTGATCTTTTATCCTGTTTCATACTTGCCTTAGTATTTGAAAGTCTTTGGGTTTTTTCTTTGTTTTTGAGAAGAATTTTATACCCATTCGTGAGTTGTTCTTCTGAAAAGTCACGAATACAAGTTTGCATTCGCGGGTTTCTGGACTGGACAGTCGCGGATCATCCGTGGGTTGCACTTATAGACAGTCGCGAATATGCCTAGAAGTAGGGATTTTTAAGTTAAAGTTTGCTTGTTCTTTTCTTTGTATAATACCTATTTTCTGAGTGGATTTTCCTTATGAATGTTGGGTAGCTTGTCTAAATGCCTTAGGTGGTCACACTTTGTGCTTTTTCGAAAGCCCTTGAGTCTTTTTCGCTTGGATTATTTACTGTTTGCATACTGAAGTATTTTGGCCTATTTGGGTTGTGGGTTAAGGTGTCTTTGTCCAGATAAGTGATCAGGGTCTTGGGCTCTGTTTTTCCAGTATGTCTTCTGACAGTGGCTGATTGTCACTTGCCTTTGTAAGTTTACAGTGATTTTTGTCATTGTTTGCACCCAATCTAGGGTTCCTAGCCTTCCTTTGTTGGTGGTCTTTTGGTTCTGTCAGCCTGTTTGCTTCAGTTTAATGCTTTTATACTGTTTATTTGATTCAATTTTGCTCAAGCATAGTGCATTGTAGATGCATAGTAGAATTTTGAGTATTTTTAAAAAAGTGAAAAAACATTGTTAAACTTTTGCATTTTGTTTTTTGCATCAGTAGTGTTTATTTCAATTTAAAAATATTATCTCAAAAACTACAAAAAATATAGGCTTAATTTCTCTTATCGCTGCTTTCAGTTCATCAATATATATTTGCAAAAAATAAAATAAAAAGAAGTTTTCTTTTATAATGGTAATTTTGCTTTGAATACACCTTTATTTTCATTTATTTCTTGTTTGAGTCAAAACATCATAAAGTATACCACTCCATTTCCTCTTGAGTAAAGAACAACCCTTTAAAATGAACGTATAAATTAAAATTTACTAGTAAGTTTTGTTTTTTAGGGGCCTTTCACCTACTAGCTTAGGCTAGACTTGTGGGCTAGGAAGTGTAAACTTCCCGCAAGTTATAAAGAGAAGACATAGTGGACCTTTGTTTAGGTAAACCCTTGACTTTATTGACTGTATCTGGGAAGCTCCTCTCAAACGGGAGTTAAGCACTAGGCCCGTGGAGGCTTGGACAGAGGAGATAACCCTCTGAATCCTTGTCAAAGCGTAACTCATGACTTTTACGCATCTGGGGATTCTGTCCTAGACAGAGTTTCAGGCTCAGCTACCCTGCCCATGCATACAAGTTCGGCTTGCGACTGTCCCCCTAGACTGTTGATATTGCCAAGGTAGCCTTTAGTCTCTTGTGTTTTAGGGTTCATACCTAGGTAAACTGGAAGGTTATTTCTGGTTCACCTTGAACGGGCTTGGAAGGTAACCGTTGTTGAAAGTGTAGGAGGGCGTTGGGTGATTCCTCTGCTTGTGCCTAAGAACCACTTCAAGGACGCCAAGTAATCGTTCATCAGCTTTCTTCGGGAAAGTATATCTTTTACCCTGGTTTGATTGATTGAGGCTTTAGGAATTTTATAGTGTATGCTCTGTGGTTTTGCCTGTGTTTAGTTGGCCTTAGGGTGTGATTTGTCAAATTTCTAATTCTGGAGGACCAACCTGTTAGAAGGTCAAGAAGGTTGAGAAACCTTCCTCCTATCACCACATTGGAGCCTCCACCTTTACCCCAAAGGAGGAGATTAGACACAGGCGATTCATTTGAACCTATAGGAATAAGTGAAGTTCTTGGTGAATTAGAACTCATTGCTAACCATTTTGATCTTGACACAGTTGAGATAGAAGAATTGTAGACTGACGAGTTTGCAAGAAACTTGAACACCCCCTTGAATGATTTAAACGATCCTGTGATTGTTTAGGTTAGACCTTTTAATTCACCAGTGTTAGGTGTCCCTGTGGGTAGAATCATGTCTTCTGTGGAAGAAAGTCCTTTTGTGTTCACCTCAACCCTTCCGGTTGAAGGGGTACTACCTCCCCCGGTAAGTGCCCCTAGATCTAGTTTGCGTTCTACACCTTTGACTCCAGCGAGCCGGGTGGTTCAACCACCGGTTCACTCAAACCTAGGAGGTACTTTTGGTGACATGGTTACTGGGATCCCCAGGATACCTACCATTCCTTCTTCCTTTCCCTATACTACCCAGAATGGTCCGGTAGGAT
Source organism: Pseudotsuga menziesii (assembly GCA_001517045.1). Classification (NCBI taxonomy): domain Eukaryota; kingdom Viridiplantae; phylum Streptophyta; class Pinopsida; order Pinales; family Pinaceae; genus Pseudotsuga; species Pseudotsuga menziesii. Next base: position 63,789 of record LPNX010253388.1, on the reverse strand, counting down.
CCTCGGCATATGTCCAAGGATTTCCTTGGAATGGGGGACACATTCCCCCATCCAGTCCATACGTAGGTCCACCTCCTTCCTATGTAGGAGTGCAGTTTGGGAGCAACACCTCTTATGGGAAAAGCTTCCAAACCCCTATTTCGGTCCCATACACGAGCTCTCCCTTTTTGTATTTTAGCGGAGGGATACCTGCTCTTATCTTTCAGACCCCTACTTCTATGGGGACGGCCCGAACTTCTTACACTGCACCTCCCACACAAAATCATGTGGCTTACGGATGGAATCCATTTCAAAGAAACCTTCCCACTTCACAACCGGTGGCTGGGGGAAACCCCACTTTTTCCCATGGGCATTCGGGGGCAGGTCCTTCTAATCCCCAAGCTGGCACATTTAGTGCCCCGGTTAGACCCAAACTTCCTTTCCTGGCAACTTTAAACTTACCAGTCTTGTCAAAATTGATGAATGACCCGGTGAGGCATGACCCTTTGTGGCCACCTGTTCCCACCAAATTGCCTTCGGACATCCCTAAGTTTGAAGGTAAAGCTGGTGAAGATCCTGGGGCACATGCCACCACTTTCCATTTATGGTTTTTTCAAATTCGCCGAATGAAGATTTAGTGAGGTTGAGGCTGTTCCAGAGAACCTTGACAGGAACTGCGGAAAAATGGTATATTGAACTGACTTCTGCTGCTTTTAGTAGTTTATGGGACTTGGCTGGTGCATTTCTCAGCCACTTTCAGCTTCTGGTCAGATATGATTTCAGAACGGACTTGTTGTCTACTTTTAGAAAAAACAAGGCTACCCACATCTCGGATCATATCCAAGAGTGGAGGAGGCGAAAGAGCCTTATCAAAGCCACCATTTCTCTCGAGTTTCTGTTAGAGTAGTTCCTTAAATCACTGTTGCCATACATATGTAAGGATTTTTCCACATCAGGAGTAACGAATGAAGAAGAAGCCATACTCAGGGCCCAATAACTGGATTTTATTTATTCACAATCTGGGATCTTATATGAGATCATCCCTGAGGCATCGAGGGCTTCGCACGAGGTAGAGAAGCCTAAGCCTGGACCCCATGCCGATGGTGTGGTTGGGTCCATTAATTCTCCCACCATAGAGTCTTTGACTAAGCAACTTCATCAGTTTTCTGTCAAACAGTCTACGGTGGAGGCAGCAAAGGATGCCCCCTCTCCCTAGAATGCAAATGTTTTTATGCAAACCTCTCAGAAGGGAAATCAGCAGCCCGACGGGAAGAAAAAGAAAGGTAAGAAGGCAGAGGGAAATCAAAACAAGCCAAAGCCCACAAACAATGCTGATGGGGGCAAAAAAGAAAAGAATAAGGTCAAGTTCCCTTGTAAGTTGTGCCAAGAGGACCACCTTACTCACCTTTTTCCCCTTATGGATCAAGCCCAGAAGCTGCTTAAAGCTCAACAACCGGCTGTCCTGAAGGATCCTTTTCCCCAAGGACAGAACTCTGCTTCAGCTTCTAACGTAGTAGGGGGCACTCAAACTGCCCCTAACCCAAATTATATCAACATGGTTCGATATTCGAGTTTGTTGTAGACCAGGAACAAAAACTATGATACTGACAGTTCTGAGAAGGGTAAAGCTATAAGTGAACCTTCGAACCCTCTCACAATAGAGAAACCTACTGAACTATGCCGAAGATACCGAAAGGTGTCTTCAAGAAGACCTTGCATAACCCGAATTCTAGGGATGCTTTGAACTACTCCATAGTTGAAGACTTAGCTCAAACCCCATGTGCAATGTCAGCTTTAGAGGTGTTACAGAGTTGTCCCGCTCAGCGGGATGCCCTCTTAATAGCTTTAGGCAGCATGGACTCTTCGAGTCTCATGGCGAAATTTCATTTGTATAATGTTAAAATTCACCTCCCCTATCATGTAGCCCTATCAATAGATGTCGTCCATGGTGGTAAGACCATTGGAAGGGCAGTTGTTGATGAGGGGGCCTCTACATGTGTTATGTCCTTGGCCTATTGGAAAGCTCTTGGATCCCCAGAGCTGGTCCCATCAAACACTTTACTTACTGCTTTTGATGGAAGATCCTTCCATCCACATGGTATCCTGCTGGCTTTTGAGATTAAGTTGGAAGGCAAAGCAGTGTCTGTTGAAGTAGAAGTGATTGATGCTCCTTTGGAATACAATTTGCTTCTGGGAAGGAATTGGACTTATGCGATGTCCGCTGTTGCGTCGGCCGTCTTTTATGTAGTGGTTTTTCCACATGAGGGAAAGTTGGTTACTGTTGATCAACTTGATTTTACCCGAAAAGGTCGTTTAGAGTCAAATGAGTCCGCTGTGCCATTGGTTGATTAGGTCAAACCTGCTGCACAGAGCTTAGGGGATGGAATGTACACATCATTGATGGGCACATTTGAACTTCCAGCCCTGGTTAATTACATTGGTTCTACTAGTGTGGGGAAGTCCATCGCTACGGCTATCGATAGGACTAATCCTTGGGTCCTCCCAACTCCCCATGAACCAGAAGTGCCCTTATAGGCAGTGGAGGTAGCTTATCAAGCCATCACTCAAGCCACTGTTGATCCCATTCCATATCCTCTAACAATCTCGGATGATCTGGAAGAAGTCTATTTTCCTGCATGGGCAGAAAACTATTCACATTCTATAGATTGCTTAGACACTGTTTTACCTTTCGATGAAGCTATTCTGGAAGCCATGAGTGGACGTGATAAGATTTGGGAGGATCTTCATCATCGATCCTATTTTCTTCCAGAACTAAGCAGGATAGAAAACCAAGAGTTTCGCGTGAGACTGTCAGAAGATGTTGATATACCTATCAACCCTTTGCCTAGGGAAGGAGTGTTTGCCGAGGGGAATATGGCAAAAATTTCCACCACTATACCTATTAACATCTCTGTAACCCTAGATGTCGTAGAAAAAATCTATATAGGTGCAAACTGCTCTCCTGAGGAGATTACTATCTCTACTGCCCTTTTTAAGGAATTCCGCGACATCTTTGCCTAGTCATATGAGGAGATGCTAGGCATAGATCCATCTATTGTTGAACATGAAATCCAAACCTATCCTGATGCCAGGCCAGTTCAACAAAAATTAAGACTCGTGAACCCACGTAAAGCGGCGGCTATGAAGGCAGAAGTTGAAAAGCTGGTTTCATATATCCCATAGCTTTGACTGAATGGGTGTCTAGCCCTGTTCCTGTTGATAAAAATCAAGGGACTATTCGCATTTGTACAGACTTTAGAGACCTCAATAAATCCTGTCCTAAGGACAACTACCCCACACCATTTATTGACCAGATCATAGATTCATGTGCAGGAAGTGAGGTGTTTTCATTTATGGATGGTTTCTCCGGCTACAATCAAATCCAAATCAAACCGGAAGACCAACATAAAATTTCTTTCATTTTCCCTTGGGGTACATTTGCGTATAAGAAAATTCCCTTTGGATTGAAAAATGCTGGGGCAACCTTTCAATGGGTCATGAAATTTTCTTTTCATGACATTAAAGCCATTGTCGAACCATACCTGGATGATCTGCTCGCACATTCTCACAAGAGGATTCAACATCCAGATCATTTAAGGTTGATCTTTGAAAGATACAGATATTATAAAATTTTCTTGAATCCCCACAAGTGTGTATTCTGCGTCGAGTCAAGAAGATTACTCGGATTCATTGTCTCTAATAGAGGCATCCAGGTGGATCCTTTGAAATTTGAGGCCATTGTAAATATGCCTCCTCCTCATTCTCTCAAGAAACTTCAAAGCTTGCAAGGAAAGTCTAACTTTCTACGACGTTTTATCGTTAATTATGCCAAGATCACTAAAGGTTTCATACGCTTGCTCAAACAAGACACCCCATTTGTATGGGATGAAACCACACAACTTGCATTCGAGGCATTGAAAAAATCTTTGCTATCGGCACCTTTATTACATCCACCAGATTATTCTAGGGATTTCATATTATATCTGGACTCGTCGGAGTCGACCATTGGGTAGTAGTACTAGTCCAAGAGGATGCTAAGTTCGTTGAGCATGTCGTTTATTATCTTAGCCATGCTTTGGCCAGACCTGAGCTTAGATACTCCCACGTCAAGAAATTAGCCTTAGCAGCTGTCTACACTATGCAGAGGTTACATCACTACATTTTACTGAGGACCACCACTGTAGTGGCGAATGTAAATCCGTTCCAATATGTTTTATCCCGATGGATTATTGGGGGAAAATTTAACAAATGGATAGTCATTCTCCAGGAGTTTGACTTGGATTTCCAGTCCGCTAAGTCTAAGAAGTCCTTAGTTTTTGCTGAGCTTATAGTAGAATTTCCCACTGAATAAAATGTAGTGGTTGAGGATGACTCATTCCCAGATGAGCACATCTTCTTGATAGCCACCTCTGATCCTTGGTACGGAGATATTCTTATATATCTCCAGACTTTGAAGTATCCTGCCACTTCCTCTAGGGAGAAACGACGTAAGTTACACCTTCATGCCAAGAACTACCTCATTATAGGAGATACATTATATCGACGAGGGGTAGATTCCGTCTTGTGTCACTGCCTTACTCATGAGGAAGCGAAGATTGTACTAAATGATTCCCATAGTGGAGCATGTGGGGGTCATTTATCTGGGTTAGCAACGGCCTAGAAGATATTGCGTGCTGGTTATTTCTGGCCCACGATCTTTAAAGATTGTGTCGAAGCCGTGAAGCGCTGTCATCCATGTCAGCTTTACACTAGGAATATGTGGTCGCATCCTGCTCCGTTATTTCCCATTGTCTCGGTAATCCCCTTCATGAAATGGGGGATTGATTACATGACATGCAACCCAGTCTCAGCTGGGGGGCATAAATACATCAAATTATTGCAAGGTTTGGTATTCCCAAAGTGATTGTCACTGACCATGGTAGTCATTTTAAAAATAACATGATGACGGAACTGACTACTATGCTCAGATTTAGACAAGAACATTCTTCTCCATACTATCCGCAAGCAAATGGTCAGGTTGAGGCTGTTAACAAGACTTTAAAAACTATCCTTAAACGGACAATTGATACATCCCATTCTAATTGGCACATCATGTTGTATCCTGCTCTTTGGGCTTACAGAACTAATGTCAGTACTGCCACAGGTTATTCCCCCTTCCAACTCGTTCACGGGGTGGAAGCAGTTACTCCGATTGAATGCGAAATCCCGTCTTTGAAAATAGCCATTCATGTGTTACCTGATATGAATGAGCTTGAGGAAAGTCTGGTACATTTAGAACACCTTGATGAACAACGTAGAGATGCGTTGACTGCTAATCAGTCTCATAAAAATAGGGTTAAATCTCAATATGATAAAATGGTCAAACCTAGGGTTTTCTCTGAGGGGGAACTTGTCTTGCTTTGGGACCAAGATAAAGAACCTCTGGGGCCAGGAAAATTCAAGGCTATGTGGTTAGGACCCTATGTCATGTCAAAGGTATTAAGTAAGGGTGCATATGAATTAGTTGATTATGATGGGAATAAGCTGCCTGAGCCTAGAAATGGGCTCTACCTGAAGAAGTACTATGCTTAGGCCTAGTATTTTTTCTTGTATTTTAGTGTATGTATTTTTTATGTACATTAGGTTGTCAGTTTTGTTTTTTATATTATCTGCTGGTTGTTGCAGATGTCTTCCGCAATGTATATAGGTTTCACTGATGGCACCAGCCATCACACTTGTAACCTAGCTTCGGTAGCATGGGTTATCTATTCTCCCTCAGGACAGCTTGTTGCCGCGGGAGGCGCTTGTCTAGGTCCTGCTTCTAATAATGTTGCTGAGTATAGGGCTGTAATTGAGCTCCTATGGGATGCTTTGTCACGTGGCATCACCATGCTTAAGGTCCGTTTGGGTTCTCAATTGGTCGTTTCCCAGCTCAATCGAGCTTATCAGGTACAAAATCCTATCTTATTATGTCAGTTCATGCAAATTCATTTATTGGAAAGACATTTTGAGGTTATTACTTTCAATCATATTCCATGAAACCAAAATTAATTGACTGATGCATATGCTAATTACATTTTGGATTGGCATCTCACACACATTTTATAAAAATATACAACAAACATATAAAGAACACTTGTAAATAAGCCGACAACCAACATCAATATATATATATATATGTAAAATATCTGTTTGTAGATAGGTCGAGTCTGATCCGTAGATCCCATCATATACAAAATGTACAAAAATGTGGATCATAGTCCATCAAAATTACCTAGGTCTAAGCTGGACCGCCCTGGCCACTAGGACCACCTTGGTCCCCATGATCTCTATGCATCCTGGCTTCCTCAGCCTCCTCGGCTTCGGCAGCCTCCACCGCATCTCTATATATGAGCATTGCTCTCGCCACACGTCTGAAAAGGCATAGCCAAACCGGTGGAACCCCAACTACGAACTCCTGCATGGCTGCAGGGATATGCTCTATCTGTATGGTCGGTACTCGTTGGGTTAGCCTGGCTAGCTTTCCCTCTAGCACTCTGATCAGTCCCTGATCCTCACCCATGGCAGGATGCACAAACATACGAGGGTGCCCTTCAGGGCGGACTGGTCCAATATCTGCATTTTGACACATAAATAGGATTAAGACTTGTACATATGTATATATCTATCATTTGAAAAATTCATAAAAATTTGATAATGATAAAAATTTAAAAATTACTTACCCATCTCTCCCCATGCTCCTCCTGGAGGGAGGACAAGGTCGGGGTCACGTCGGAAGTCCATTCCGGCATATGGAAACTGCTCCAATGTCGGCAACTGTCATTCCCACCATGTGTAGAAGTCAGCATCATATACGCTGTGTACTATGTCTCCTCCTCCTTGACGGAGGAAGATGTCTCCCAATCGGATCAGCCTTGGTTGACGTGGAGATCTGATCGGTAATGGTATAGCAGGGCTCATGGCTGGTACTCTCTCGAAGAAGAACGCCACTAATATGCTTGCATAGACAAAATTCTTGCGTCTTCCTCTCTTGCAGTTGGATAATTTCCTCCTCATAATGGGGGCAACTCCCAAGCACCAATCATAGAGAGCACCTCTAAAACAGTCAAATGCCACCCTCATTTGGTTCCTGGTGGCCATATGTAACCCTATTGATCCTGCAAGTCTCACAATGGTACTAGCTAATACCTGGAGAGTAAAATCCTGGATGTTTGCAATTAGAACGCTGCTTCCTTTCTTCTGAGTACCCGGTGTACAGAATATGTCTACATAGTTTTGGACACTTAAGGGGTCACCGCCCCTGCCAGTGCCCTCCAAGTTCACCGGTTCTCCCCGTTGTGACAACCTGGTAATGAAATATATGTCTTCCATGGTAAGCTCTAAGGTCTCACCTTGAAGATTGAACATCCCCATCTCATGATCCCAGTAATTGACCATGAACTCCAGTATGCGGACATTGGCTCGCATGGGTGATGTACAAAAGAACTTCAGCAGCCCACTGGTCCTCAATGCCTGTATGGTGGGCGCACTTTGGAGCGCCCCATGATCCATTATTTCGTGCTCCCTTTCCCTCCACTCCAGAACCATATTTTACCTGGAAAATACAAGCAATTGGATTCAGTATTTCCATATCAAAATTTTAAAAATCTTGCATATTTTTTAAGTTTTTTCCCACTGCGTAGTATTGGCGACTGTCTATTGAGGCAGGTCGTGGACCATTCGCGGCTGTCTAGTTAGGAAACCTGTTGGAGCAGGGTCCCGCAGCTACAGAAGAAGCTACTAGTTTAGCGGAGAGATAAGTTTTGGCGGAAAGAAGATAAGACAGAGGTACGACGCCGTAGCACGTTTTCAGCTGGAGAGCAGAGCCAGAAACCATGACTTTTAAGATAGAAAAGTCAAGAAAGGAAATGGTACCTGAGCGTCCGAGAAGAGAGAGCTCAACCACTGCATTGAAGGCAGTGGCGGAAGACAGGAGGGCTCAACGACCCTCATAAAGGAGAAGGAGCAATGAGGCTGAAGCATTGAAGACGAAGGACAGAAAAGAGAAGCGGTGCATAGTACCCATGATCAGTGCCGGGAAGCATGGAAGACTGCAGAGAGCTGTGGTGTGACGGAAAGCGGCTACCTCAAGTACAGATATGGCCGACTGTCACTAGTTAGGGTTTTGGGTTACTGTTGGGACAGGCCCACAGTGTTGTAATGGCAAGACCTTCAGGATGCCTATAAAGGGATATATTTTGTATTGTAAAAGGGTTGGTCAGTTAGTTGGTTCATTCAGTTATTAAGTGTTTGTAGATTGTTAGACTGTTGTAAAAGCCTAGCTTTGGTTCTGTTATTAGTGGTAGTAATCTTACTGTAACCAGTAGCTGGCTTATATAGAAGGCACGTAACGATCTGCAGGGATCGACAGAGAGGGAAGAGTATATTGTAGGAGAGCAATATAGAGAGAAAAGAGATATAAGAGAGAAGATCTTGAGCTGCATATGCGGTGCAACAGAACTGTGTTTTACCTTCCCCCGAGCTATAAGAAAACACAGTTCTGTGGACGTAACTTCCATTCTGGAGGTGAACCACGTTAAAATCAAGTGTTATGAGATTGGTTTATTTGTTATGTTTACTTATGCAATTCTCAGTCATTTCATGGACTTTGTTTACAGTTTAATGAATGAATGTGTTAATCAGTTCACAGCAATATAGAAGGATAAACATAAGATAAAGTCTTTGGCATGTTGTATATGGTTCATTTATGCTTTGTGTAAAGCAGTCTCTATTGCAGTATCGAATAGCCTTGTATGTTAAGTCTTGCATGTCGACACGAGCAACGCTAAGTGCGCTAAGCCGCATAGGTAGGATATCACAGAGAGGTGATACCGCATCGGCAGAGGAGCTGCAGTGCACGATACCGTAGGTTAAGGACTTAGCGTTGGGCAGGATCTGCGTGTCGCACGGTGCGCGGCGATGTGATAAGGCCGGAGATATTGTGAGTCAGGGAAAGTGCACGCCGTAGAATAGGACTGCACGACGGTGTAAAGGAATATCTCGTGGCTAGAAGAGCTATGAGACAAGGAGATCGCGCGATGCAAGCAAGAGATCGTGCGACGCGCAGAAAGAAAGACCTCGCAGCTAGGGGAACTGCGAGCCGCTAGTGGGATCGCCATAGAAACTGGTCCAAGACACTTGAGTCCTTGGCCAACCCATTAGAGTCACTTTGGGTGAGACTTCAGGCTGCTTTGCGGTCTGTCGCCGAAAGGGCCAGTGATCTAGGGGTGTTGTTGGTTGAATATAGTAAACCCGGGTCTGCCCATAACAGCCAACAAATGGTTCCGTTGCCGGTTTTGAACAACTGAGCGCTAATGTTCTATTGGCATCCCACTAGAGAAGAGTTTCACCAGTGGCTGGATTCAAACTTGAGGGATTTTGCCAAGAAAGAAAATTGAAGTCCTAAACTGAGCACAGAGAATTGGTTACAAAAGCATATAGTTTCGGATATACACGCGATATTTTTTGCAACCTATGGAAACGAGCTTTACAACTGGTTATCAAAGTTGACAGATAGGAACATATTCAAGAAGAAAAGAAACATTGTCTGGACACCGAAGCTGATTTAGACCATGCAGAGACTCGACAATCCCATCACGAGAGCAGTGGACTTCTGGCTCGCGAGTGTGCTAGGAGGCTTCGTCACAGAATTTGCAGTTGACCAGAGAAAAAGCTTCAGCGAGGCTGAGCGGTACTTCTTCAAAGGATATCGTGGTAAGTACCTAAAATCTCTAAACTTGTCCATTAAGATGCTGCTACATGAAAAAGGAGTAATGGACATGATTTCAGATGAATAAGTAAAGATAGTAATGTCACAAGAGTTTGAAAGTGATTTTGATGACATTGGACGAACACGTAGTGGAAAGAAATATAAAGTAGCTTTCGGCTCTCCCGTATTTGGAGATAGTTCAGACAATATTATACAACCAATTCCTAGTACCATAGAAGAACCATAGGGGGGTATCCCTTACCATCCCTATACCCCACAGAAACAGACCGGGACTCAGAGTAATCCCGTAGGTACTCCATCCAGTAGCTCACAGACAGTACCTACTACCGCTACATCACCTTCACCTACACCACTGAGTGGTAGTAATCTAGTCAATTAGAACCTACCGCAGAGAAATAGAATGGGAGATGATATGAAGCTACCTACCTTTAAGGGTACAGGAGCAGAGGACCTGGAACAGCATTGGTTTCTATGTGAAGCCATGTGGACCATTAAAACAATCAACGACGATAACCTTAAACTTGTACAGTTGGTCACCACACTTAGAGATCGAGCTTTAACATGGTACATAAAGTATACCACAGTACCCAAGACACTTGCCCAGGTCAATAACGCCATGATTAAAGAGTTCAAGAAACCTAAGTCTGAATCTCAGTGCATTATAGAGCTCAAGGATATTAAGCAGCTACCATCAGAATCAGTATGGGACTTTGACCAGAAATTCAAAGCTCTTATAGACCAAGTAAGATTTGAGTTTGCGCTGGAGCAGCATAAGGAATGGTTTATTGCAGCACTTCTCCCTCACATCAGATTGCCTCTAATGCAGCAGAAAATCAAGACACAGGATGACGCGTTGGAGATGGCGATGAAGCTAGAAGCTTCACCTTTAGCAGAAACCAGTGCAGGCATGACAACTCTACAGAACCAGTTGGCCAACCTCACGTTACAGATACACGAACTTAAGAAAGGAAAAGAGGTTATGCAAGACATATGGTGCTTATGATGTAGAGAACAGGTTCATACCAAAGAAAACTGTCCAGTCTTTGCAGAATATTTAGCGTCAGGGGCTCCTAACCCCTTACCATGAATGCAAGGGCCATGGTGTGAAATATGCAAAACACAAGGACATCCACCTCAGCAATGCCCTTTTCTTCAGAAGTATGTACATACACCTAATAACCTATACTGTGTCTTCTGCAGCTCTTTCAGACATGATGAACAGGATTTCCGAGCCTATGATCTCATGTTAGATAGAAAATATGATGTATACAGAGTCCAGTCAGAAACACAGGGTCCAGCAACAAGACCACAGCCTGATCCAAATTATGGTGGCTGTGGAGGAGGATTCAGAGGACGAGGCCATGGAGGAGGTTTTGCATGAGGAGAAGGCTTCAGCAGAGGAGAGGGTTTTGGCCATGGTCATGGACCAATCACTTATTATAACTGTGGAGTTGTAGGACACTATGCTAGGGACTGTCAGAGCCCCACTACCACTTGTAACTACTGCAAATCTTATGATCATACCATAGAGGAGTGTCCTACCTTGATAGATAAGATCAAAGACCCTAAGTCAGCATTACACCAGAAAATCCAGCTTATTGCTGCTGAGCAGGCAGAACCAGAACCAAAAGTTAACATTGTGAATCGTAGCAGTGCTTCCACCAGTGGGACACCGTAGGAGACTGAGAAGAACACAAGTCAGGAGTGGGTGCGCATAGCTCCTAGTAAAGCAACAACACTTGACCTACAGAAGAATAAAGAGACATTTCACGAAGCCAAGGCTTCCTTTGATGAACCTACACAATCAGGATCGCAGGTACCGCCCTCTAGGGGTGTACTGCAGCAAGCACCTTGTGGTGATAGCCTAGAACAGATACCGCAGGCTACCACATCAGGAAGATGTGATGAGGATGAATTGACAGGAAGTGTACAATCCTTCCTGCACAGTTGCTTGAAACTCATGAGAAATGAAAAAGGTATCGGTGAGATACAGTGCATCATAGATAAGTGTCAGCAACCTTCTCTCTCGGGTAGTGCACACCGCGCTGTTCATAATATTACAGGACATACAAGGACCGGAAGAGAGATGAAGCTCACAGCACAGATTGGAGAGTTTGAAATGGACGAAGTCATCTTAGATCTAGGATCAGAGGTGAATGTTCTAAATAAGTAGACATGGGAACAGATGGGTAGCCCTCAGTTAGTCAGATCACCTATCCAGCTGAGATTAGCTAATCAGCAGTGAGTATCACCCTTGGGTCGACTACCGCAGGTGCCAGTTGACATTGACGGATTTCACAGCTTTGCGGACTTCGAGGTTATAGAAATCATTGGCGACAGTTGACCGTATCCATCATTATTAAGTATCGATTGGGAAATCGGTAGCAAGGATGTCATTGACCTAAAGAGAAGAAAAATGACCTTCGAGGATGCGCAGATCCGGGTCATCGCGCCGTTGGATCCTCACCAAGGTCCTAGATACATTGAACCTATCCGAGCAGAGGAGGAGGCACATAACATGGATAGTCTCTACCAGATGACTGCGAATCGGAACGACTACATCAATCCAACCGCAGAAGGGAACATTAGTTGGCAATGCGACAGCTCATGCGCATCAGATTCTGATATTGGTCTAGAGAACTGGCAGAACAGACTTTACGAAGTCTCAGCATGCAGATGTGCGTTTATGAGTAAGTCACTGCGATGGATTGGCGCAGAGATCATTGAGATTCCATCATATCATGGTCTGACAGATATTTAGGACTTCCTTGAGCAGTTTGAGCAATAGATTCCTTACGAGCAGAGGAACGCAGCTATGGACCTTTCAGTACGAGCCACACCTGCAAGATGGTGGTATGTGCATAAAGAGAATATTGCATCATGGGATGATATTAAAAGACTGATGGCGATCATATTTTCTGTCGACAGAGAGTATGTCCAGCAGAAGTACACAGGCGAAACTGATCCCAGGGCACACATTCAGACATGTGAATAGAATTGGTTGGACATTCCCGAGGATGAATGGGTTCACATATTCATTCACACATTGGACACAGTTCCAAGGAACTGGTACACAGAGACCGAGTTGTGCAAGGGGACGACCACATGGTCACTTATGACAGACAACTTCCTACTCACCTTCGCATTTGAATCAGAACATCCAAGTGTTGCTCAGGCCCTAGACATAATCAAGATCAATATATTTGAGGACTGTACCATCTCAGTGCAGGCTCAACCTGAGTGGGCCACCCAATTGCAAACCGCGCTAGAGTGCTACAATTTCGTAGCAAAGCCAGACAATGAAGATAAGGATGAGGATGAGGATCCTCACAACACCAACATTCTGGAGTCAGAAGGGACTCGCGATGTTGGGGGACCACAGTTAAAGATTCCAGCAATCACCGAACCATCAAGATTAAAAAGGTCAATATTGGCACAGACGCAAAACCTAAGTTTGCCTCTATTGGATACTATTGGAACGATGAAACAGTCGGACAGATTGCTGATTTGTTACATGACTATCAGGACCTATTTCCCACCAAGTTCATAGAGATGAAAGGAATAGTTGGAGACCTGGGATTTATGAGGATACCATTGAAGGAGGATGCTAGACTAGTTAAGCAGTGCCCATATAGATTGAATCCGCGCTACAAAGAAAAAGTAAAGGATGAAATAGATAAGATGCTAGCAGCAGGGATCATTGAGCCGGTAGAAGAAAGTGAATGGGTTAGCCCCATGGTCATACAAGAAAAGAAAACAAAAGGAGACATCAGGATCTGTGTCGATCTGGGCAAGCTCAACGATGCATCGCTTCATGATCCATTTCCAACACCGTTCACTGATGAGGTATTAGACAACGTGGGAGGAAAAGAGGTCTACTCCTTCACTGATGGCTTTTCAGGCTACCATCAGATCAGAATACATCCAGAAGATCGATCCAAAACCACCTTTGCAACAGAATGGTAATTCCCTTTGGTCTTAAGAATGCACCAGCTATATTTTCTAGAGTAGTAGTTGCTATATTTAAAGAATACATCCATAAATTCTTAGAAGTATATTTTGATGATTGGACTGTATTTGGACTAATCGACAAGCATATAGGAGACTTAAGACTGATGTTAGAGAAATGTAGGCAGTACCATATTTCTCTAAACTTGAAGAAATGTATATTTTGTGCACCATTTGGTATTTTGTTGGGTCACATTGTTTGCAGGCAAGGCTTGATGGTAGATCCCGTGAAGATTGCCATCATTGTAAACATTCTAGCACCCAAATCAGTTAAGCAACTAAGGACAGTACTTGGACATATGGGGTACTACAGAAAGTTCATTAAGGGCTACGCAAAGATTACAGCACCAGTGGAGAAATTGCTAAAGAAAGATGTAAAATTCCTATGGAATGAGGAATGTCAGCAGAGTCTAGACACACTCAAAGAGAAGATGGTTACAGCACCCATCTTAGTATTTCCAGACTGGACTAAGTCATTTCATGTACATGTGGATGTGTCTGGCATCGCATTAGGGGTTGTTTTAACACAACTAGGAGAAGGGGACATTGACCATCCTATCGCATACTCCAGCAGAAAGCTCTTGACAGCAGAAAAGAAATACACCACAAGTGAAAGAGAAGGCCTAGCTATGGTGTACGCGCTCCAGAAGTTTAGGAACTACCTGTTGGGTGCCTCATTTAAGATGTTCACTGACCATTCCGCCTTGAAGTATTTGGTCAATAAGCCACTGTTAGGGGGGAGAATCTGTAGATGGTTACTCCTCTTTCAGGAGTATGATTTTGAAATCATCGTGAAACCAGGAAGACTGAATGCTGGACCTGATCATCTATCATGGATAGACTCAGGAGAAGAGCCAAGTAACCTAGACGAAAATATGCCAGATGCGCCACTGTTTTCTATACAGATCGCAGATAAGCACTATGCCGATATTATTCAATTTCTCACTACAGGAGTACCACCTGATGAGTTTACTAAGCAGCAAAAGAAGCAGTTGGTTTTTAAAGCAGCAGACTTCACTCTCATCGCAGGACACCTATACAAGTTAGGTCTGGATGAAGTTCTGCGCAGATGTGTAATGCCGCATGAAAAAGGCACTATTATCAGAGAGGCACATTCAGGAACCGCAGGAGGTCACTTCACAAGAAAGCCGACTGCGCAGAAAATCCTGGAGGCAGGATTATGGTGGCCTACCTTGCATAAGGACACCAAGGAATTTTGCAGATGCTGCGATATCTGCCAAAGGGTAGGAAAACCCTCGCGACGCGATGAAATTTCGTTGCGACCGCAGGTCACGTTGCGCGCATTTGAAAAATGGGCTATAGATTTTGCGGGTCCTATCAACCCACCAGGAAAGCGCACGGGTGCGAGATATATTATCATGGGAACAGAGTACCTCACCAGATGGGAAGAGGCCAAAGTAGTAAGAAATTGTGATGCTGCTACAGCCGCACAGTTCCTTTTTGAAAACATCATCAGTATATTTGGATGCCCAGTAATTTTGATGAGTGATCAAGGCACGCATTTTTTGAACAGCACTATTGAGGCATTGACAGAAGAATTCCAGATTTAGCACCATAAGAGCACTCCCTACCATCCCCAGGATAATGGTACGGTGGAGGCCTTTAATAATATTTTATAAAATGATCTTACTAAGATCTACAATAGCCAGAGGAATGATTGGGACCTCAGAGTTAACACTGTATTATGGGCGTACAGGACTACATGCAAGAAACTTATGAGACACACACCTTTCAGCTTGGTGTATGGATAGGAGGCTGTTATTCCTATGGAGTATATTCTTCCCAGCTTAAGAATCGCTCAGATTACCGGGATGACTAATACAGACACAGTGGAGGAAAGGATAGCACAGCTGCTTGCCTTAGAAGAAGATAGATTCATCGCCGGATTCCATCAGAAAGTGTAGAAGGCACGAGAAAAAACTTGGCATGATAGACACATTAAGAATAAGACTTTCCAGATCGAAGACCTAGTGCTCCTCTATGACAGCAAATTCATTAAGTTCCCAGGGAAGTTCAAGACACATTGGCTGGGGCCATATCAGATACAGCAAGTCACAGAGGGAGGCACCGTTCAGCTCAGCCAGCTGAATGGGGAGCTTCTTCCCACATGGATTAATGGCAGTAGGCTTAAGTCCTATAATGATAGCCACCTCACCTCTTAGCCCTAGCTTAGCTAGTTATAGTGGTGCAGATGTATAGTGTAGTTGAAAGGAGGCATCGCACCGGGAACTAGTCTACACCAGCAGGTATTATTCTAAGTATGAGGAATCGCATCAGGACGATTCAATAAAAAAAAAAAGAAAAAAAAAAGTAGTATTGGTTTACGCAGGTGATGCAGAGTCGCATCGCGGCAGCGCGATGTTTCCCTGTGCCACGTACTCAGTTTTGCAACCGACAGAGGGCCAGTCAAGTTAGCATCTGTCAGGTAGTTAATGAGGTAATGACTGGTATATCTTACCGTAGATTTGGCAGCAGTATAATAAATTTTTCCAGATTTTGCAAATCTCCGACGAGACCGGCGCCTGTGCACACACGTTCCGAGGGAAATTCGATCGGATCTCCTCATTTATTAAGGATCAGATGATGGGTGTGGTCTTGTCCAGGCATTGATGACGACCGACAGGTTCAGTCTAGATGATCGTTGCGCCCGGGATTATCATATTGGGCATAAAAGCAGAAAGTATTCAATTGGGACGGTTACGTTTGCAGAAAAACTGAGAGCTGTAGAGTGCACTATTCAGAACTCCCTGTGAAGAGCTAAGTTTGTTATAGAGTGTTGTGATTTTCAGACGTTGCAGCCATTGCACGTCCACTGTTTTGTACTAAGACGACTCCGTTTGAGGACGAACCTTTAGAAGACATGCCAAGACGCTTCGAACCTAGTGGCCGTAGGTCTACCATGACGACGCCGCCCAGGGTTGTGAAATTAAGTACATCTCAGGTCAGACAGCCGCCAAGGATGAAGAGTCAAGCGCTAGAAGTAGAAGTTGTCACCAAAGTCTTTGCTAAGGAGAAGAAGAACGTCGAGCCGACCACTGAAGATAAGAAAGCAGAGCAAAAGAATGATGAGAAGAAATATCCCACCAGGCAGAAAGTAAAAATGAGAAAAAGAAAGCAACGGGAGAAGGTCGCTGACCTATCTGATCAGCTAAGAAAAGTACAAAATATTGCAGAGGCAACGCAACAAAAATATGATGATCAGAGGCAGCAGGTGTACCTGGAGCACTTCGAAGAGAAGAGAAGTGGAAGAGGACAGCAAACCCAGAAGTCGGTAGAATTCCTGGAGGAAGGCAAAGGCTTGTTCTCGGAACGGAATTCATGGTTTGTATCTCTTTCATATACAAGGCTCCAGACTGAAGGAAATGTTTGAGAAGGTAGGAAGATACATATTTTCCTTGTGATAAAAGTTCTAACCCAGATAAAGAAGAAATGATATCTGTGGAAAGCCTCTCAAACACTAGAAGGTTCTAAAAAGGTTTCAGGAGCGACGAGAGTGAGACCATGACATCGAGAAGGAAGGATAAGAGAGCCCAGTGAACCAAGTTATAGAAACTACAAAGAGTGTGCCGAAGTGATGCAGAAGGAAGTCACAGGACTTCATGACAGGTTGCAGAGGGATTCATAGGAAGCCAAGGCAAAGCTACAGCAGGAGAAGCCCGCTGGAGGTGGCTCGAGGGCGAGCCACAAGTAAGTGTTAGGGGACTGTTGGAGCAGGGTCCCGCAGCTACAGAAGAAGCTACTAGTTTAGCGGAGAGATAAGTTTTGGCGAAAAGAAGATAAGACAGAGCTACGACGTCGTAGCATGTTTCCAGCTGGAGAGCAGAGCCAAAAACCATGAATTTTAAGATAGAAAAGTCAAGAAAGGCAACGGTACCTGAGCGGCCGAGAAGAGAGAGCTCAACCACTGCATTGAAGGCATGGGCAGAAGATAGGAGGGCTCAGTGACCCTCATAAAGGAGAAGGAGCAACGAGGCTGAAGCATTGAAGACGAAGGACAGAAAAGAGAAGCGGTGCATAGTACCCATGATCAGTGCCGAGAAGCATGGAAGACTGCAGAGAGCTGTGGTGTGATGGAAAGCGGCTACCTCAAGTACAGATATTGCCGACTATCACTAGTTAGGGTTTTGGGTTACTGTTGGGATAGGCCCACAGTGTTGTAATGGCGAGACCTTCGGGCTGCCTATAAAGGGATATATTTTGTATTGTAAAAGGGTTGGTCAGTTAGTTGGTTCATTCAGTTGTTAAGTGTTTGTAGATTGTTAGATTGTTGTAAAAGCCTAGCTCTGGTTCTGTTATTAGCGGTAGTAATCTTACTGTAACCAGTAGCTGGCTTATAGGGAAGGCCCGTAACGATCTGCAGGGATCGACAGAGAGGGAAGAGTATATTGTAGGAGAGAAATATAGAGAGAAAAGAGATCTAAGAGAGAAGATCTTGAGCTGCATATGAGGTGCAGCAGAACTGTGTTTTACCTTCCCCTGAGCTATAAGAAAACACAGTTCTGTGGACGTAACTTCCATTCTAGAGGTGAACCACGTTAAAATCAAGTGTTATGAGATTGGTTTATTTGTTATGTTTACTTATGCAATTCTCAGTCATTTCATGGACTTTGTTTACAGTTTAATGAATGAATGTGTTAATCAGTTCACAGCAATATAGAAGGATAAACATAAGATAAATTCTTTGGCATGTTGTATATGGTTCATTTATTCTTTGCGTAAAACAGTCTCTATTGCAGTATCGAATAGCCTTGTATGTTAAGTCTTGCACATCGACATGAGCAACGCTACGTGCGCTAAGCCGCGGAGGTAGGATATCACAGAGAGGTGATACCACATCGGCAGAGGAGCTGTGGTGCACGATACTGTAGGTTAAGGACTTAGCATTGGGCAGGAGCTGCGTGTCGCATGGTGCGCGGCGATGCGATAAGGCTGGAGATATCGCGAGTCAGGGAAAGTGCGCGCCGCAAAATAGGACTGCGTGACGGTGTAAAGGAATATATCGCGGATATAAGAGCTATGAGACGAGGAGATCGCACGACGTGAGCAGGAGATGACGCGACGCGCAGAAAGAAAGACCTCGCAGCTAGGGGAACTGCGAACCGCCAGTGGGATTGCCACAGAACCTGGTCCAAGACACTTGAGTCCTTGGCCAACCCATTAGAGTCACTTCAGGTGAGACTTCAGGCCGCTTTGAGGTTTGTTGCCGAAAGGGCCAGTGATCTAGGGGTGTTGTTGGTTGAATATAGTAAACCCGGGTCTGCCCATAGTAGCCAACACAACCCACGAATATAACTCGTATTTGCGAGTTTCCCTCTTAGCAACCCGCGAATGCGCACTGCCATAAATTCGGGTGCTGTTTAATACTGAATTCACAATTAAACCTAATATTTGTTTGGATCAAATTGATGATCTTAGGGTGTAGAATTACCTAAAGCTGATGGATTCTGATTTTGACAGTCCAATTGTCCACAATGATCGATCAACGGTAGAGGGTAAACTTTGCTTTTTTGGCTCAAAAGTTCAAATGGTGAGTTTGTTTTAATTTTCAAACTATTTATAGAAATTATATTTCATAAAGTGGGTCTTTTTCCATAGTTTGAAATGCCAATTAACTAATATCACCCTCTTTGTGCCTTGAAACAGGTTTATCACTTTGTACAACGTGTTGTTGCTCCAATAGGGTGCTTTTTCTATTTCCAACACATGTTGGCATCTTTTCACTCCACATTAACCTTAGTATTCAACATTTTGCCACGGACTATGGTATTCTAAGCCATTAGTCCCATGTCTCTACCATTGTTCTTCCATGGCTAGGGCCCTTATTTTATGAGTATCATCTTTATATGCCTTTGCCATCCTTTGATGCTCATGCCACCACTGTTTCAGGTTCAGGGGTTTCCTCTTAGCTATTTTTCACGCCAAATAGAGCTTCTTCTGAATCTCTTTTTACAAGCTATCTCTTTATAGGACTCCCCACCCTTATGGAGTTTCTTTAGGCCCAGGTCTGACTCCTCCAAAATAGACTTGACTGCCAAGTTATCTCGTCCGTTCAAGCTCGTTAAGAATATGTGAATGGGCATCTGCATTGGTGGTAGGTTATCTCTTTCTCAGACCATGCGGAATAATACGAGAAAGGATCCCTCTCTTTTCTTTTGAATTGAGAAGAGTATTCTCAGGTATAGGTTTATCACTTTTCCGGACCCGAGGGACTAAATTTACGGAAAAGGAACACCCGGTTTGAGCTTAGTTTTCTCTTTTTCGTGCTCTGGACCCAAACATGAAAAAGATTCTGAGTGTACTTTGTGTCTTTGTCATGCTCGTTAAACACTTAAGAACAAAGAAACGAGTTTATTTTTGTAAGCCCCATTTCTCGTAACCAAATGGATCTTTCCGAGTGATCTTGCTTTCCTTCACACTTGTAAAACTCAAGCTATTTTATGCTGTTCTGGAAGGAGCGTTGGGTAGGTGGTAATTTAACCTTTTTCGGACCTCCCTGACTAAGTACGAAAAAGGTTCACCTTTTCTTCTTCAGAAGTTAAGATAGTTCTTCTGTGGTTTTTTTTATACTTTTTCGGCCTTAGGAGACTAAATTGGACGAAAAAGGACCCCCCTGGAGTCTTCTTTGGAGTTTTCAGACTCTCTAAATGTGAAAACACCATCTGAGCATGTACTAGTTCGGGCTCATTAAATCCATGAATTAGTGACACTATCAAGAATTATTTTCCCATCTCTTCAAGCTTGTTAAAAAATGAAGAGGGAACTGAGTTTACTTTCCTGGATTCGTTAAAATTTAACAGGGAAGGTAAGGAAGAAGTTTTCTCTTGTTTTCAGTAATGGCAGCATGTCGTCCTTGAACATAGCCCTCGTTGTTTTCCGATATCCATGTTTCAGTTTCCACTTGTGTTCAGCTATCACTTTGAGTTTCTTACTCCTCCTCTTGTCCATTATACCTGGGGAATCTGATCATGTCTCCTACATGACAGATAAGTCTAGTTGTTCTATCTATCCGTTATACGCTGCCTTGGGTAATCTCTTTGTTCTACTCACTGTTCAAGGACTTTACCCAATGTTTGATTTATTGCCTGATCCCATCATTGTTATATCTGTTATCTATTTGTGTCTCCCTTCTTTTTCCCAGTTCCTAGTCACTCTTGTGATCCGTTGGAGGATCTATTGCCTTCCTTATCACAGTATGGTTCCGTTTCAACACTTCCTGATGACGAAGACCTAGAGTTTTGACGATCATACCTCAGGATTCACTTTCATCATTGGTGAATTCCTTTGCTTCAGTTGTCGATTATCATCTATTGGTTGACAAACTATTGAATCCTTTCCATGTTCGACTTCAGCTTACCCTTATTCGCATGGCTTGGATTGTACTGGTTCTTTGGGATCCCTTATGAAGACCTTAGTTCCTCACCTATGGACTAAGTTGCACAAGATTATCTTCTATTCATCTACATAGCTTCCAGATCTTTGAAGACTCATCATTATTGTATATTGTGGCTTCGATCCACCTTTGTAATATACCTGGTTTATACCTGTATCATATGATGTACTCAAATATTTTAAAGGAGCTAGTGTTCCAGTAAATTGAACATAGCATCCTCAGATGTAAATTTGTATATGACATTACTATGTATTTGTTTCAGGTACTCTCTCTACTCCATTGGATTTCTAAGTTCTCCAAAGCTACATATTATAATGTATTTTGGCCATCGCTTCCCTCTGACCTCACACATTAAGGGGCATTTGTTATACACCTGAATGGCACCTCTCTGTCTGAGTGCCGACATCCCTCATGTTGGCACACAAAAGGACATCTATGGATAGAGGTTTGCCTAAAACACTATAGATTGGATTACTATACAATACATTCTTCCTCCATCCAGCTGGTTACTTTGCCATTTTACTATGTTAAGTTGTATTCACGACTCTTCATATATGCAACTCGCGCATCATTCGCGAGTGTCGGTTGCTGCAAGTTGCGAATGGATCTATTCGCGGGTTGCTCTTATAGCAAGTCACGAATCATTCGCAGGTTTTCCTTCTACATACCCGCGAATATGTCCCTTAACATTTAAAAATAAAAACACGTGATGATCTGAGATTATTTAAGCCATTTATCTTAATCCTCTTAACTATATCAACCTCCTCAACCTTCGAAACTTCTTTATTTCCTCCATATAAATACAGGCCTTGGAGAGGGTGTTAGATATACACTTGGAGAGCAAAGTTATGCTAGAGGATTGTATACAGAAGTCTTTGGAGCAGTGGAACTTAGAATCCTTTAGTTGTAGAGGAGTCATTGTCTCAGGCGTTGGGTTGTAATTTGAACTCTTTCCATTGTTGATAATAAAGAGAATCCTTCTTCCATATGTGTTTCTTGTATCTTGGTTTGATAAATGTTTATGTTTCTGCATTTTATATATGATTTATCTAACCTACTTATATATATATGAATCATCTTGTATTTGGAATATTAACTCTTGACAGGTGAAAGAGGAGCAACCTTGAAGACTTTGGAGAAGAAGCAGAACAGAAGAGGACTAGCAAGGATCGACCTTCGTTAATCGAGTAAGTCTTTCTCATCCTCCTATTTCCTTTACTGCACTCTAGAAGTGAATTGTCTGCAAGTTAATTGAGTATGTTGGTAACCCCAGACCTATGGTTATTAGGTGTGTAATCCTGTACAAAAAACCTCCTCTTCCTCCAAATTTGGGAAATCTGATATGAGCTCAGCAAAGATTAACGATTTCTTCAATTTTTCCGAAATGAACTCGAGATCAAACTCTTTCAAAATCACAATCCATTTATTATATTTTCCCCTAATCATCCTTCTAGTGAGGATGAATTGAAATGGATTGATGTGAGCTATGACCAAAGTTTGGCGAAGGAGAATGTAATGTCTCATGTAGCAAGGATTTCTCCCAGCTACAGGGGCAGGAATGGCTCCCTTCTGTCTATAGGACAGAAGGGTAGGTTCCTGCTAATGGTAAATGCAGAAAAATGAAATGAAAATGTAAACTAGGAGCAGAAGATAAAACAGAGCGTAAATAACAGTAAACTAAACTAAGGCTAAGCTAATGACATAAATAAATAGAAGCAATGTTGATGAACCCCTATGCAAACACAGGTTAGGGTTCCACCTTCAAAACCTGCAAAATAAACATAAGCTACAATGGACAAACCTGCAAACAATGTTAAGCAAAACTTGCAAATAAAAACAATGGTTCGAAATCAAAGCAAACTAAATGACTAAGAAGGAAAACATGAAAGCACAAGTATACCTTCTCTAGTGGGAATGGGCCACCATGCCCTAGCTTGTGGAAGCCTATCTCTCTTGGTTGGGGAGCAATGGCTCAAATGGAAATGGAGATGGAGGAGAGGGAGTGTGGGTGGTTTGAGAGGAAAAGGTCTCAAAGCATCCACGGGAAGCATAACAATAGGCAATGGGAGAAGTGTTTTGAGAGTGACCCCCTATTGCAGCTGCAACGTTTCCCAAATTTCTTAAAATTTTGGACCCTCCTTGTTGATTTTGTTGAAGGCCTTTTGTTCCTACTCCGCTACATGTTTGGATTATTTGAGGCCAGTTCTTTTTTCTATTCAGGATTTTGTTTGGGTCTACACATGATTGTGGACTATAAGGCTCAGCCGGTTTTACGTTGTTTTATATTTGAAGTTTAAAGTGGGTTTTTCAGTTGCTGTTCTTTCGGGATTCAGTTAGACATGGTGCTGATAATTAAAGTCTTTCACTGAAATTGGGGTCTATTTTGAAAAATATGTTGCTTTGATATTTTTGGAAAATGTTTTGACTTGGATCGAAAGTCGAAGGCTGATTGAGATCCGCCGTTGCGGCTCCAAAATAGGCTAACTTCCCATCGGACTGTTTGTTTGTTTTTTTTTTCGCTGATGTCCTGTTCTTTGTTTCTCTGATGTTGACTAGTCTGCGGGTTTTTTTTGACCTTTTAACTTCCACCATTGCAGCTGTGTAGCTCACTAACTATCCGATGCCTAGAGAGGATCCGACCCTTGACGTTACAACGCCAATCTTGGTTCGTGTGCCAAAACCCCTAGATTGTAGGTTACCCGCCGTTGCAACTACGTAACCCACTAATGAACCGATGTCAAGTGTTCTAATCCACCGATGGGGGTTTTCATGTGCCCATTCTTAATCGTTTTCCCGCTGATTGTTATGATATCGTAACTATTTCGTAAGAGACTGGTGTGCTTTGTTTTTAGGTTGAATTTTGCACATAAGAACCAAACTCTGGTTTTCTCTTCTGCAGTACTCATTTTCATTGAAATTATGGTTTATGTTTATTAGAGGTAGTCTAAATAAATGATGAATTCTCGTTTGATCGTAGACAGACATTGTAGTTTTTTCTCAGATCCCTTTGAATATTATCGCAGAAAGAAGATGCACTTGGAGGGAAAAGCACGCTAAAGGATAAAGCGGTGGAGTCGTTTCTCAAGGAAGAAAATTATTAAGGGACTGAGGAATGATAAACATAATCATTATAGAGCAAAGGCCCATGCTTGGGCGGTTCGTCAGTTACCTAGCTGTGCCCATTTTTTTTTCATAGAAATCTTAATTTAAAATGTAACGTTGAATTATGAGTAGCACGTAATGACAAAACCAGAGATTGAAACGGTTGTGGGGCAACCAAAAGGTTTTGGAGCTGGTTCTTGTATAAATCTAGAAAGGGGAGAAAGGAAGGGGGATTTTTCCCAGAGAGACTTGTGAACTACTTGTTGTAAGAGGAACTATTTCATTTTGCAATAAAAAATTACAAATTTTGCCTGTTGGAGAAAGTGTTGTGTGGAATGTTCAAATGTGATGAAATGAACAATGTTGAAGGGGAACTATTTTTTTTTTAGCTGTGTTTCATTAACTATGAGATCGTTCTAACTTTATAAACCTATGTTCTTACATGAATGTTCTTTGGTTTATTCTGTGATAATTTCCACGAATGAGTAATGAATATTTTAACAGATGACGAGCTATCTTGTTGTGCATATCTTTATTCATGTTTATGTGTTTTGATCCTAGGAACAACTATCTGTGATTTATCTTAACATATGAACAGTATTACATTACTCATGAATTGATAATCTTGCTCCCTAGGGACAGCTTAGTTAATTTTGTTTTTTCAACTGTGTGTGATTTAGATGTGAGAGAGTTTAAGACGAGAGGTAAGAACTTGCACATCACATTGTGAACAATCCTCACATTCTCTATCAATCTGCATTTTAGATAGGAACTTACATATCATACTTAAATTCAAAATACAAAAATATACACGGTGGACCGGGCCACAACCAATAAAACCCTTTGTTTTTGTTACTTGACCTATGGTAGCCGGACCACAAACCGGATGAATTCCCTACACCAAACAATCATGGGCTAGTTGGGAATGTTGAATGGGGAGAATCCCTTGCTATTGTTTCCTATGAATTTCTAGGCCTCAATAGTTTCTGGCGCTAGAAGGAGGGCCACCAGTGCATGACTGGCCAGGGAAATCCATTTCCTTGAAATTACTCCACCAGTGATATTTTTGAAACTAGTTTATTTCTTGACCCAAATACCGAAGAGAATAGAGAACATTTGTTTTCTATGGACAACCAAGTAGTAAATGATCTTAGAAGACACACATGGGCCTATGTAAAGAGTATTGGAGGATTACCCACTATCCCTGATTTACCTCGAAGAGAGTACAAGAAGAAAGATTGTCCCATCTTGGAAGATTCAGTGTTGGTTGGAGATTTGGAAGAGTTAGTAGAAGTAGCATTACAGGAAGTTGTTCAGCCTTTGAATCAAGTAGGCCCAAACACACCTTACTGTTCTCCTATGCATACTTTTGTTCCCTCACCTCACTCTCTACCCAGACTCATGGCAGGTGTAAATGCAAATCAGCCACTTAACCCCCCAAATCCACCACCGGCTTGGAAAGCCAGATCACCCTTGAAATTAACACCTCCATTGCATGACTTACCTCAAGCTTTTGAAAAGATGTTGCCCAAGTTTGATCCAAATGAGAATATGTTAGTATATGACCATTTACAAAGTTTCTATTTGGAAATAGAAGGATTGAGCACTGGGGAGCATGAGGATGTTTTTTGTAGACGTTTTCTGCATACCCTTAAAGGAGAAGCAACATCATTGTATTTTGGTCTACCTGCAAACTCTATCCCAGATTGGGACACCTTTGAAAGGATTTTCAGAAGTAAATATGCAACCCAAAAAACTCACATGGCTCTCATGAAAGGACTGTGTGCCTTAAATAAAGAAAGAAAAGAGAAGGTGCATAGTTTTACCCAGAGATTTGCAGCTTATCTTAAATTTTTTTCTGAAACTGACAAATCCTCAGATAAAGTTCTGATTGAGTATTATACTTTAGCTCTAGGGCCTGAGTTGGCCATGTTTTCCAAAATGAAAGACAAACCTATGCTAGCAGAGACTTATGAAGAAGCAGAAAGGGTAGAGGTTGAAAAGGAAAGCATCGAATATTATCCTGAGTAGTCGGGAGAAAAAAATGTTGGGATGAAAGCTTTGTTATTTACTAAGCCTAAAGAGGAGCAATCACCAGATTTCAAAGGAATGGAAAAGATGATGCAGAATCTCTCTAACAGAATAATAGAATTGGAAAAGGAAAAGGAAACCCAGAATTTTTATAAGCCTTATTACAAGAAAAGGGAAGATAACAATCAATCCCAACCCCCTTCACACAGCCCTGCATCAATGAACTTAACGGAGGTGGGGATGGATAACTTTTGCACTTTTCACCAACAACCCCATTCTGAAAAGAATTGTCCTCAATGGATAAATTCAATGACGTTGGTAATGAATTAGCTTTTGGATTCCAAGTTAACCGAGGATAATGATGAAGAAGGGAAAGACAACAATAAATCAACAGAAAAACAAGAGGATGAGGCCATGGTTTTATGGGATTGTGTATCATTGTTTGATATCGAGGAAGAAAAGGACCTGAGACATGAGGATACCTTGGAAACAAATATAACGACGAGAAGCTAGGGGTTGATCAAGGAAAAAAGTCTTATGCTTCCAAATATTAAGAAGCTTCAAAAGAATGTTTAGAAATTTCAAAAAAATACCTCAGCTAATAAAATTACGGAATTTACCACCACCAGTCAAAATCCAATATAGATCAACATGCCTACTAGACCCATTGAGGAGAAAATAAATAATGTTAAAATGAATCTCACAGAACATAAGATGGATTATGACATCGTGGAGGATATAAAAAAGGTAAGGGAAAATATCTCGTTATTTGAGATGTGCAATGTGTCGCAGCAGAAAGAAAAGTTATTGAAAGCACTTGAAATGTTAGAGGAGAAACTCCCCACTGACAATCAGCCCCAAGAAGAAGAAATTGGTGAAGCGAGTGTGGGAGGTAAACCTAAATTAAAGACTCCACCTTTTCTCCTCACTTTTAAAATTTTCAACCACAACGTGCACAATTGTCTAGTAGAATCGGGGGCATCAGTCAACGTTATGCCGCTGTCAGTCTGCAAAAAGATAAATGGACAACCTAAACCATCTACCTGGAGGGTCATTCAGTTGGATAGAATGAATGTGAAGGTAATTGGGGAAATGGAGGATGTTCTCATTCACTTGTCTTCAAATGATAAGGTATGTCAATTCATTGACATTGTGGTAGCCGACATACCTGAAGCTTATGGACTTGTTTTGAGCAGAGATTGGTTGGAAAAGTTGAGTGGATATTTTTCCTCAGACTGTTCACATATGTGGCTACCTTATAAAGGAAGCCCAAATCAAATTAAAGTATTAAGAGAGTCCCATATGAAACACAATGTTACTCAGTTCAAAGGTAAAAATGAACCAGTGAATTCTATTTTGGGAAATTACTTTATTGAGCTAGAATCAGGAAATTATCAAGCAGAAGAAGCCAGTGATACGTTAGATGCTCAGCCTGATCTCCTTCGGTTCTCACAGGATGATGAAATCGATTTTAAAATAGTATACTTAACTGTATATGTAGGTATTGATTCACGCACAGTAGTGGTAAGCGATTGTTGGACGCTTTTCTTTGATGGTTCTAAAAATTTGGAGGGGTCAGGAGCCGGCTGTGTCCTGATTGATCCTAAGAAAAATAAAAAATTACTTTCTTGTAGGTTAGAGTTTGAATGCACCAATAACACAACTGAATATGAAGCACTAGTTCAGGGACTAAGAAAAGTAATTGAATTAAAGGTAAAAAATTTGAAAGTGTATGGGGATTATGAAATAATTGTAAAACAAATTCGAAATCAAATACATTGCATTTCTCCTCATTTAAAAGCTTATCAAAATGAAGTATGGGATTTGCTTAAATATTTTCATGCATTTAACATTGTATTGATTCCTAGACTTAAGAATGTGACAACTGACTTGTTGGCCACCTCAGCTACGAGGCTTGTGCCCTCTAATAATTGGTGCTCTGTTGAATTAATTTTCAGGCCTTCGGTTCCAGATATGATTACCAATCTACGAGTTTTTGATGATGATCAACAGATTCTAGAATGCCTGACAAATGACGAAACCTTCAAAGGGTCAATTATTGATGATGAAGAGCATCAAGCCGAGCCCAAATTTGATAATTTTATTCCTAAAGGAGTTAGGACTTTAGAGCGAATGTTTAATCTAAACGAGAAATTCAAAAGGCCAGTGAATGTGAAGACTCATAGCTCATCTCTATAGTTTGAGTTGATTAATTTAGGGACTGAAATTGAGCCTAAATATGTGAATTTGGGAAAGTGCTGCTCTCCAGGTGAAAGGAATAAGTTCATCAGTCTGTTCAAATAATACAAAGATGTTTTTGCCTGGACGTATGAAGATTTTAAGACATATGAAACCAATATTATTCAACATGTTATCCCCATCAAATTTGGAGTCAAGTCTTATCAACAGCCTTTAAGGAAAATGCATCCTAAATTGGAGCCTTTGATTCAGAATGAAGTAAAGAAGCTGTTGGATGCTAAAATTATTTTCAAAGTTAGACACTCAAAATGGGTTTCAAATCTAGTACCAGTAAGGAAGAAATACGGAGAAATTAGACTATGTGTGGATTTCAGAAACTTAAATTGCGCTTCGGATAAAGACAATTATCCTGTCCCACTCATGGAACAGATATTGCAAATGGTTTCGGGTTCTGAATTATTTTCTTTATTAGATGGATTCTTAGGCTACAATAAAGTGTTAGTAGCTGAAGAAGACAGACTTAAAACTACATTCAGAACCAGATGGGGAACTTTTGCTTACAGAAGGATGCCCTTTGGACTCATAAACGCTGGAGCTACTTTCTAGAGGGCTATGGACATAGCTTTCTATGGTCTGATTGGCTGCAGTGTTGTAGTATACCTCGATGACATCACAATATTCTCAAAGAAAAGGGAGGAACACGCATTTCATCTAAAACAAATTTTTGAACGCTGCCAAAAATATGGTATCTCACTAAACCCCAAGAAGTGCGTGTTTTCTGTTACCGAAGGTAAGTTCTTGGGTCACGTGGTTTCTAAGAAGGGGATCTCCACAGACCCAGAGAGGATCAAAGCTATCGAACAGATTCCCTTACCCCATAATAAAAAGGGCATGCAATCATTTATGGGGACAATAAATTTCGTGCGAAGGTTTGTGCCATATTTCGCTCAAATTGTTAAACCTTTGCAACAAATGGTAAAGAAAAGTGTACAATTCAAGTGGATTGATGCAGAGAAGAATGCATTTAGTAAAATAAAGACAGTGCTTGCACACGCACCCTACCTCAAGAGTCTGGATTTTGAGAAAGATTTTATTTTGTACACTTTCGCATCTGACGATTCACTAGTAGCGGTGCTTACCTAGAAGGAAGATGGGGGAGATGAGTTCCCCATATCATTTATGAGCACTGGTCTGCAAGGGGCCGAATTGAATTACCCAGCTGTATATAAACAAGCTTATGCCATGTTCAAAGCGGTAAAATAATTCATACCATACATACTTAAGAACCAGACAAAGGTAATAGTTCCACACCCAGCTATGAGATCTCTTTTCGTACAAAAGGAGTTAGGAGAAAGAAGAGGCAACTGGGTAACAGCTCTACAGGAGTATGACCTTGAATTCAAGCCAGATTCCATAGTTAAAGGGCAAGGATTGTGCAAACTAATGACTGTAAGTAAAGACAATGAAGAAAATGACTGGGAAGACGAACCTGAATTACATTTGATGGATGTGTGTCCTCTTTTCACAGCTCTGGACTCCTGGTATCGAGACCTTATGCATTAACTCTAGGAGGGATTGTTATCGGAACATTGGAATTCTAAGCAAAGAAGAGCACTGCATCGTAAATCAATCTCATATCAGATTATTGAAGGAATATTATTCAGAAATAATTATGATGGATTTCTTCTTAGATGCTTGGAGAAAGAAGATGTGAAGAAGGTCATGTCAGACTTGCATGATGGGCCTGCTGGAGTACATTTTTCCGGGGATACAATAGCCCATAAAATTATCAGAGCTGGATACTATTGTCCCACGCTGTTCAAAGATGCACATGCCCATGTCAGAAAGTACGACATCTATCAAAGGTGTGGTGGAAGACAAGTTAAAGCAGCAGGAACATTAAAACCTATGATGATAACAGAACCTTTTGAGCAGTGGGGGGTGGATATCATTGGAGAGATAAATCCAAACTCTTCCTTGCAACAAAAATATATTCTGACGGAAAATGATTACTTCACTCATTGGGTCGAGGCCATTCTGTTGTGTAAAGTGAATGAAGATGCAGTCATGGACTTCTTGCAAGATCATATTATGCCCAGGTTTGGAGTTCCAATTTCTCTAGTTTTCGATAATGGTACTTATTTTTCCTCTATTAGATTAAATGCATTTGCTCATGAAAATGGAATTAAGTTGCATTACTCTACAAACTATTATCCACAAGGGAATGGTTTGGCTAAATCTATGAACAAGAATATGATTAGAATCTTAAAAAAGACTATGATAGAAAACTAGAGAAGTTGGCATTCAGCATTACCAAATGCTCGTTGGGCTGATAGGGTCACCCCCAAGACTTTGTTAGGTGTGTCCCCATATACCCTTGTATATGGAAAAGAGGCCATTCTCTCCCCCAATATCATGCTACCCTCTTCCATAATAGCTCAAGAATTAAGAGGATCAGATAATGAAGTCTTGCAGATGAGGATACATAATCTGTTGAAGGCAGAGGAATCTAGAGCCAAGGCCAGAGAATGTTTTAAACAACAGCAGGAGGTAGTAAAGAGGTGGGTTGATAAGCACAAAGATGGGACAAAAGAATTTGAAGTAGGAGATTTGGTTCTTAAGTGGGACCACCCTCATGACGAGAAGGGAAAACACACGAAATTTCAACAGTTGTGGGTAGGCCCTTTCCATAATATGGCTAAGCTTGGCCCCTCAACCTATAAGTTGCAGGATTTGCAGGGATGGGAGGAGAACTTACTAGTAAATGGTTTAGTTCTTAAGCCTTATTTTTCTTGATTCTATTTTATTTTGTTCTATTTTGTACATAAATAATTGAATTGTTTTGCCACTTTGATTTGTTCTTTGCCTGTTTGTTTAGTGTAGTTTTATTTTGATTCCAATAAAGGAAGCAAACTTTTGGTTGCATTAAGAGCGTCAGAACCCTTGATAAATTGAGGTTATTTGGGCATTAGACTGTGTCTTATTGTTTGAATTTGTTGGAAATCCTCCTCGTCAGTAGTTTTCCTAAAATTTCTATGAACACATTGAGGTCCAGCGTAATCCTTGAAATAACTCAGAATCAAAAGGTCTGGAATACTATTTCAAGGCTCCATCCATTTCAGATCTAAAACATCCTAGGGGGTGACAGCAAAAGACCCATGGAAAGGAGAGCAGGGTAAACAGTATATTATGTCTAAATGATCCCATGCTAGGAATTGAAAGCTAAAGGAATAATAAGAGTCAGAACTCCTAGGAAAGCAAATATCATCGAAACTAAGTACTGAATTATATGAGTACAGATTGCCAAAAGTTCTTCTCCGTCCATGAGTTGAAAATTAAATGTATCTCTCACACAAAAGGAAACTATGGATAGAAGAGCCTGAATAAAATTCAGAAGAAAAGGAATTAGGAGGACTCAAAAGGACATAAATTCCGCAAACAAAAAATGCCAAGTGGCATGGGAATGGGGAACAAACGAATATTTCTGTTTACCATGTGTTACAATCCGGTGGCATCTAAACTGGAGGCTACCCACAGACAAATTTAAAATGAAATCCGCCTATTTAAGCCTCAAAAGAGTTATCCTAACCTTGAGATTTTGGTTTCCATTCCCTAAAAATTGGACTATCATCAATGATTACAAGTACATATGTCCGACATTATGGGAATCCAGACATCTAGAAGAATTCAGCATGTCGGTTTTACTGCTAAACAGTTTGTTGCCTAAGGAGGAGTTTATTCAGAGATCTGGGTTCACCAATGAGCCACCAATTGTTGCAGCTGCAACTTTTCCCAAATTTCTTAAAATTTTTGACCCTCCTTGTTGATTTTGTCGAAGGAATTTTGTTCCTACTCCGCTACATGTTTGGATTGTTTGAGGCCAATTCTTTTTTCTATTCGGGATTCCGTTTGGGTTCGTGCATGATTGTGGACTATAAGGCTCAGCCGGTTTTACGTTGTTTTATCTTTGAAGTTTAAAGTGGGTTTTTCAGTTGCCATTCTTTTGGGAGTCAGTTATACATGGTGCTGATAATTAAAGTCTTTCGCTGTACCCGGGGTCTATTTTAAAAAAGACCTTGCTTTGTGATTTTTAGAAAGTGTTTTGACTTGGATCGGAAGTCGAAGGCTGATTGAGATCTGCCATTGTGGCTCCAAAATAGGCTAACTTCCCATCAGACTGTTTGTTTGTTTTTTTTCTTTTTTCTGATGTCTTGTTCTTTGTTTCTCCGATGTTGACTAGTCTGCCGTTTTTATTGACATTTTAACTTCCACCATTGCGGCTGTGTAGCTCACTAACTATTTGATGCCTAGAGAGGATCCGACCCCCGACGTTACCGTGCCAATCTTGGTTCATGTGCCAGAACCCCTAGATTGTAGGTTACCCGCCGTTGCAGCTGCGTAGCCCGCTAATGAACCGATGTCAAGTGTTCTGATCCATCGATGGGGGTTTTCATGTGCCCGTTCTTAATTGTTTTCCCACTGATTGTTATGAGATCGTAACCATTTCGTAAGAGACTGGTGTGCTTTGTTTTTAGGTCAAATTTTGCACATAAGAACCAAACTCCGGTTTTCTCTTCTGCAGTACTCATTTTCATTGACATTATGGTTTATGCTTATTAGAGGTAGTCGAAATAAATGATGAATTGTCATTTGATCGCAGATATAAATTACAGTTTTTTCTCAGATCCGTTGGAAGATTATCGTAGAAAGAAGATGCAGTTGGAGGGAAAATCACGCTAAAGCATAAAGTGGCAGAGTCGTTGCTCAAGGAAGAAAATTATTAAGGGACCGAGGAATGATAAACGTAATCATTACAGAGCAAAGGCCCATGCTTGGGCGGTTCGTCAGTTACCTAGCTGTGCCCGTTTTTTTTCATAGAAATATTTATTTAAAACGTAACGTTGAATTATGAGCAGCAGGTAATGACAAAACTGGAGATTGAAACGGTTGTGGGGCAACTGAAAGGTTTTGGAGCTGGTTCTTGTATAAATGTAGAAAGGGGAGAAAGGAAGGGGGATTTTTCCCAGAGAGACTTGTGAACTACTTGTTGTAAGAGGAACTATTTCATTTTGGAATAAAAAATTACAAATTTTGCCTGTTGGAGAAAGTGCTGTGTGGAATGTTCAAATGTGATGAAATGAACAATGTTGAAGGGGAACTATTTTGTTTTCAGCTGTGTTTCATTAACTGTGAGATTGTTCTAACTTTCTGAACCTATGTTCTTACATGAATGTTCTTTGGTTTATTCTATGATAATTTCCACGAATGAGTAATGAATTTTTTAACGGATGACGAGCTATCTTGTTGTGCATATCTTTATTCATGTTTATGTGTTTTGATCCTAAGAACAACTATCTATGATTTATCTTAACATATGAACAGTATTACATTACTCATGAATTGATAATCTTGCTCCCTAGGGATAGCTTAGTTAATTTTGTTTTTTCAGTTGTGTGTGATTTAGATGTGAGAGAGTTTAAGACGAGAGGTAAGAACCTGCTCATCACATTGTGACCACTCCTCTCATTCTCTATCAATCTGCATTTTAGATAGGCACTTGCATATCATACTTAAAGTCAAAATACAAAAATATACACGGTGGACTGGTCCACAACTGATAAAACCATTTGTTTTTGTTACTTGACCTATGGTAGCCGGACCGCAAACCGGATGGATTCCCTACACCAATAGTCACGGGCTAGTTGGGAACGTTGACTGGGGAGAATCCCTTGCTATTGTTGCCTACGAATTTCTAGGCCTCAACACCCGCCACCCTCCTTTTATAGCTTTTCCAAGGGGTTTTAGGGTTTTAAGCCCTTGGTCAGGGCTTTAGCCCCTTTTTTGGGATTTTAGCCCCTTTCGCCCTAACGTTAGCCCCTTTTAGGGTTTGAGCCCCTTTTTGAGGGCTTTAGCTCCTATGGGGGCTATTTTGGGCTCCTTTTTGGGGTTTTTAGCCCTTTTTCTTCATCCTTAGGCTATTTTGGAGGTGTGGGGGTCTAATGGAAGGTCTAATGGAGTGATACGAGAGTTGTGAGATGGTGTCCTTGGGTGGCGTAGGCCATTGAGAGCTAAGTGGAGGATTTTTGGGTTAACAGATTGCCCCTTGATGTGTGAGGGCAGGAGCTCAATGTATGACTGACAGACATCATAGGATTTGTTGTGTAGAGGTGGTGCTTCCAGGGATGGGGCATGGTGGCTTTTGGTTTTTGTATTAATTTGGTTCCCATCAATGGGTGAGATACAATAAATGTGTGACATGTATTTGGACAAGGTGGGCATCCCCATGCTCGTGACAATGTCAAAATAATAATTTGATCTATGCTCTAAAATACAAGAGCCGATCATATACAACTAATGTTACAATAATGGTTGCCTCCATGTGAGGCTGAATACAATACTGATCTGGTACATTGGACCCATGGCATTCTCATGGAATGCTATATTTTCATGACTGAGGGTCTGCTGGATCTGGTTCATAGCTATGTGGACTTGCTGATTGAGAGTCAGAGTCTATGTGGTACAAGTATGCTGCATCAATCATAAAGATATATTGAAGCACTGCTGGGGCTTCAGATCACTGTCTCCAATGAAACCCAGAAATCACAAGGGACATAACCTCTTTAGGTCCCTCGAGTGGACTCACCAATGTGATAGAGTCAGGTGACATCTAGGGTCTTCGACCAAGTACTGTGTGGAACAAACCCTGCACGAATCTCAACAGTGTGATGATGGAGTTGAAGTCGAGCACGTGAGAAACAACCATCCCGAGAGGCACTAAGGACTCCTTTCAAGTGGTCCAAGGAACTCATCAATGATGTCAATGAAACCAAGGTATAGGGACCTCTGGGTCTATCCTCTAGAATATGTGTGTTGGTGCCAACAGAGGGAGACCTGCCCCTAGCCAAGGAAATGATGTTTCCTTGACCAGGAACATGAGGGAGAAAACTGAAAGGTATGAAGCAATTTGCGGACTGACTCACTGAATTGGAGGGGGGGAGGGGAGGGAAGGGAAAGAACTGAACAAGGGTAGGGGGGAGTGGGAGACTCAAACTTCCTTTGTTCAGAGTATGATGGCAGGGCGGACTAGGTAGCAAATGAAACTGACTCATGGGAATGGGATCATAGATGTAATGTCACTGCAGATGGGAAATACTTGGAGGAGGTGGACACTTTTGATACTGATGGGATCCAAGGAAGACACATTGTAGAGTACTATGAACAAAGGAGACCCAATGTGGGGATGCTACCAAACTGTTTTCTATCGGGTGGTGTCTAGGGACACCATTGTGGTACGATCTCGTGGATTTTTGGCGAGCCCCGAGAAGGTAAATGCTCGATGGTGCTTTCAATTTTAGAGAGTCTGAAAGCATGAAGAAGACCCCAGTGGGGGCTCTTTTTCGTT
>LPNX010253388.1:14266-25354 GCA_001517045.1 Pseudotsuga menziesii | reverse complement strand
GTATTTTTAGACATGATTATGCATTATGTTATGGTTGTATGTTTCCTATATACTGTTATGGATGTGCCAATTTAGAATATCGTTAGCCATTTGATCTGTGCCACTATTAAGGTTCCTAGGAACATGTGTGAATGTGATGGATTTGAATGTTCTAACCATGTGTTTAGTGTGCAGGTACTTTCTAAAGAGGCAGAGATTGCAAAATTGGTAGTGGTTGTTTAGTTGAGAAACAAGCAGCTGGGAGTCTAAGCAGACATCGAGATGATGAATTCCTAACTGTAGTGTGGTGGCCAAGAGGCCATTGACACCATCATACTCCACCTGGTTGTTGGTTGTGGTGCCCACGCATATTCTGACGATGTGGATCAACTCGTGCGATGGGGAGTAGATTACCCATGTAGCCAAGGCAAGGTTTGGGTACCATCTGCTTGCTTCATCTGTGGATCCCATATACCGATCTGATGTGTGCTCCATTTGAAGCAATGAGAGGAAATGATACATAAGACTCAATTGTTAAAAATATGTAAAAAAAAAATGGAAAGACTATAATACAAGTTGGAATGCTGTCACTCAAAGGGGCGACGCTAGGGGGAAAGTTGTTTGGAATTTCCCAGGATCAGCAGTCATTTTGTTGTGTGACATGATGAATCCTTGGAGACGGCCCATGGGGATGTAGAAAACACACTTGGATGGGTTCAAGTGGATTCTGCATTGACGACATCGCATGAGGACTTGTCGCAAGTCATCTATGTGTTGTGTGTGGTTTTGTGACCGCACGATGAGGTTGTCGAAACAAACCAACATGATGTGAACGAGATCATGGAAGCAGTGCGTCATGGCATGCTGGAAGGTGGCTCCAGTATTTTTGAGGCTAAAAGGCATGACTCAGTACATGACTGTTCCCCATGGGGTTGTGAATGCCATTTTGTAATGGTCTTCTTTTTGGATTTGGATTTGGTTGTATCCGGAAAAACTGTCCATGAAGGAGAAGGCCTCATGTTCGGCGCATGCATCGATGATCTGGTCGATGAACGGTGTGGGGAAGTTGTGTTTGGGACATGCCCCATTGAGATCGTGAAAGTCTGTGCAAACATGAATAGTACCCTATTTTTTATTCACAGGAACAGGATTAGAAACCCAAGTTGTGTATGCAATGGGATAAATGAAGCCGGCTGCGCGCAGTTTCTCTATCTCGGTTTTCACTGCAGCCACTTTGGATGGATGGATGGGCCATTTATTTTGGTGTATGGGTGCCACATTAGGCCATGTGTCGATGTGGTGCTCCATGATGGATGGATCTAAGCCGGCCATTTCAGTGCATGACCAAGCAAATATGTTGTGTAATTCTTGGAAGAGAGCTGTGTAGGAATCGATCTCTTCTAGGGAGCATGATTCCCCCGGCATGAATTCTTCAACCATCTTAGAATTGGTTGAGATGTTGATATTAATGGTTGGTGAAATGTTCACCATTGTTCCCTTATTTGAAGGCATCAAGTGCTGGGATTGGGTTCTTGAACCAGTCAACCTTCCCATGGATGAAATCTTTGGTCTCCACAGAAAACTGATCCGACTGCGACACAAGTTCTTCCAGGAGGAAGAACGAGCGATGGTGCATGTCATTCGATGGGTATTCTAGGGCGGTTAGAGCTTCAAGTATCTCCTCATCGTTGCTGAAGCAACAAAGAGACAGGTCTGATGGACCATCGGTGGAGTAGGAGATGAACGGGTTGGTGGAACTGGACATCATGTAAATGGACATGGTGTCTGAAGAAGGCGATGGGGGGTGAACTTATTCAATCAAGGTAATCTCAGACTCAAGGGAATGGTGATGGAGGTCAGGGAGAGCCATTTGAAACTCGGGTAAGTCTTGGAAATGGTGGGAGTAATGTCCATACAAGCTGCAAAGGGCACAAGCATGGTTTGTCCTCAATGCCTTGTTCCTTACTACTGGCGCAGTTTGGAGTTCAACCACGGGGATGTTTTCGTTCGTATCCATGGCATCCAGATGCGCATGGATCATTGGGATTTCAGGGAAATTCTAAGTTGGATGGCCCTGTTGTTCGCAGATGGCACAAGGTGGGACTTGTCATGGTTCTGCGGTGGCTTTGGTGTTCATGCCCCTGGCTCTTTTGGGTTGGGGTTATGCTGGTACAGTTGCAGTGGTTGGCTTGTGTAGACCAGGTGGAGGGTGAGACTCAACTGTGATAGGTTGCAACGAGCTTAAAACAACCTGGGGAATTGCTGGTTGAACTAGTGGATGAAGATACCACACCGGGATCCCCAACGTAAAGTTGGGTAGGCTTAAGGTGGCCATGACCGGCTTGCTCATGACACCAGGTGGGGGAAAGAGGAAGGGAATTGCATGGACTAGAGATGAGCCCAGATAACTCCTTGCTAGTTGCATGTGGGGGTGAGGTTTTTGTTGTAGGTGCATGTAGTGCTACGGCTATGGATGATGTTGTTGTTGTGGCTACAGATGGTGTTGTGGTTGTGATTGGGGTTGTGGCTGCAGTTGTTGTTTGGGTGAAGCGGTGCTTAATGAGACCATGCACAAGTACACAGTTTGCTTTTGTGTTGGTGGTGGTGACACCAACAGGAAAGGAGCCATCATGGTGGGATTGGTAAAAAACCCAAGGCCCACATTCAATGGTGTGGAGGCTGGTGTGTTTTCAACCACAGTGTTAGTTGTAAGGATGACGTTAGTGTGTGTGGTCGCCACTTGCGGTTCAATGGTGGTGATGGTAGGGATAACATTGGTAGGTGCTGTTAACCCTTGCGGATCACGATAGGTGAGCTAGTCAACTGTCACAATATTCCCTTCATGGGGGAACATCATGAGATGGAAGACACTTGATGCACAGCGTGCATGACATACATGTAACTCCTCCCGAGGAGGAGGTTGTAGCCTAGTTGAGTGTTAACGACTTCGATGTCAATCAGGACTGTCTTCTTGGATAATGTGATCGGGACATGAGGGAGGATTCCTTGGGCTTTAGTGGGATGGCCATCATAAGCATGTTGAGTCATGGAGGATGGTTGCAGAATTGGTGATCCAAGCTTTTTCCAAACCAAGGTAGACATAATGCACATGGATGCCCCCTCATCCACTATGCATCGGTGCACAACCAAATTCTAGATGGACACCGAGATTTGAAAGGTGATAGTGGAGGGCATGCATGGTTCCCCATTATCCATTTCGAATGTGATAAACTTGGAGTCAGAGGGGTCTACTACCCCTAGAGCAGCTAGTAAGGATTTTCGCTGCATTGGGCACGTTTTAACTACCTCAAGAGAGGACATGGTGGTTGGTGTTTGGGCCAAATCATCCATAATGCTATAGCTGAATGCAACTCTAGCTGTGGCATTATTGGCAACTCTGTGTATGGGGGGGCATGGGAATGGGGGTAACTGAAGTGGTAGGTTGACTATATTTGATGTGGATGCTACTGATGAGTCAACAAGTTCGGTAGTGGTACCGTACTGATTTTGTCTGGTTTGCAAGTTGACCTCTTTAGTCATCATGGCTAGCAGGTGATGAACACCTGTTTCGGCCGTGGGGGGTGCCCCCTGAGCATTGGGATGGGTTTGGAGAGGGGGTGCAGTTGCCACCAATCCTTGGACTGGCAGTGAGTTTTGAAGCACCATGGGGTGAGGTCCTTGTGGTGCCTAGTTGGGTTGGGCTTGATTGGCAGCATTAGCGGCTTGTTGGGCCTCGTTTTGAATGGCCTGCTTAGTGTGATCCATGAGGGGACACTCAAATGTGTAATGCCCATAGACATCATAGAGTGTACATGGTTGGTTTGTGTGCAACAGGGAATTGCTTCTTGGTGGATTTTGTTGTGGGGGGTTTTGGGTTGGCCGGTTTGCCACATCATTGTTGGGAAGGTTTGGTTATTGACCACCTCCCTGTGGTTGGTTATTGCCTTGGTTGTGGGGCTGGTTGTTTCTATCTTACCCTTGTTGATTGTTGGCGGCAGGATGGTTGGGATGGTTTTGTTGTGCGAACACTTATCCCAATGGAGCAGGTGGAGCGGGGGCGGGGGTTTGCACAGGTTGTATTGGTGGTGAATAGTAGATTTGTGGGGTTGGTGGTGTCACAAATGTGGGAATTTTCCCCGCATACTGCTGTGTTGGCCAAGCCATGGCCTGAGTCTGCTATGGTGGTGCAGGTTGTGCATAAGAAGTTGTTGCTCCGGACTGGGACATCATTCTAGCATAGTCCGGGGATTGGTTCTGGTAAGCAACACTAGCAGTGTTACTTGGTTGTGGTGTAATGGTAGGTGGTGTCATTCGAGGCTATGGTTGTTGGGAGACTGACCCTATGATGCTGTCCGCACCATGGGATGCCCTCGGTGCGTCATGGTAGGAGGTGCTTGGACGAGGAGCATCTGGAATGATGGTATAGAGGTATCCAGACTAGGCATAGATGAGGTGAAATTGTTGGGCCTTCAGTATGGCCTCTTCTTCATATTGGGGACGTTCAGATGCGACGTCATTTGCGATGGGCGGGAGAAAAGTCTTAAGGAACCAATCCAAGAAGATCATGTCATCTAGTTGGATTTTGCATAAGCTATGGCGTTGCTGCCACTCGTGGATATGGTTAGTTATGTGAGTGGTAGTGCTTTGACAATAGGATAGCAGGATATCCACCCCCTTTTCATATTTGACAGGGATTTGGAAATACTATAGGAACATGAAGGCTAAGGAGTTGAAGTCGAGGTACTTGTCTTGTGGAAGCTCAATGTACCATTTGGCCGCAACACCTATAAGGGTGCGTTGGAATAGCCTCAACCTGATGGATTCATCTACGATGGTATTGGATGAGCACCATAGATGGAATTCCATTATGTTGTTTTGGGGACATTCCCCGTCTTTGCCTTCAAACTTGGGGATGTCTGATGGCAGCTTAGTTGGCATAGGTGGCCAAAAATCTTGGTGGCGGATGGGGTCGTTCATTAATATAGCCAAATCAAGAAAGTTGAGACGAGCTATGAAGGGTAGATTCAACCCCAAGTTAAAGTGGGATGGGGCTATGATGGTGGTGGGGTTTGCAGGTGCATAGTGCATCTGCACAGCTGGCGGTGCTTGCAGTGGCACCATTGCGGATGGGCCAGTGCCACCAAGTGTTGTCGGTGGGACAGTGTGAGTGGTGAGAGTATTTCCCCCATGTATGGTAGTAGGGGAAATGTAAGTAGATGGTCCACTGCCCCCCTATGTGGCAGGAGGAGCAGTGTGTGTGGAGGGGCCACTGCCCTCGTGTGCTGTAAGTGGAACAACTTGGCTGGTCACTATAGGTGCTGGTAGCTGACTAATGATAGTCTGCATGACTGTGCTTGGGCCACTTTCCAAGTTGTGGGTGACAAGTTGTGATGTGGACATGTGTCCACTTGATAAGGTTAAGCCGGAAAATGGATCCAGGTTCGCACTAGCCATGAGGCTTGATGGTGCAGTGTGGAGGTCTGGTTCAGACTGATATGGGTTTGAGTCAAAATCAAATGTTGTGTGGCCCTCTAATGGTGTGGGAGATTGCTGAGAATGGCTTCGACAGTGCCAATCGAGTGTTCCGAATGGTGGTGGTTCGTCTCTTAGGAATGAGGAAGAGCGTGGAGGATCAATTGTGCTTAATTTTATGTGTGAAACTGGTGGTAATGAGATTTGGACCCTGGTTTTAGTGGCTTCCTATTGGCTGCAGGTGGTCACTCGGACACCAATACTATTGAAAGACAACGCTTGGCTTGTTCCTCACAGGTGCTTCTACTCAATCAAAAGGGGTCGTGGCCCATTTCGCTTGGCAATTCCTCTTAGCAGCCAGCTACTTTGGGGTTCCTATGGTACTCCTCACAATGAGTTTCTAGGCAGAGCCCAAGTACTTCCCATAGCTGAAGCAATTAGGGACTTATGTCCTCAAAGACTGCAAAGTTGTTTGAACTTAGTGTAAATTAGTAAATTTTAAGGCTTACTCAACGTCATGAACTAAGTTGGGTTAATTAGTTGGCATGGTGTATTTGTTTGCTTGTTTTTTCTGGTATTTGGTTGCTGCAATATGGTTTATGAATTCATCATGGTAGATTTCATGTCATTGTGGTTGTGTATGCAAGCATAAATAAATAGAAATTGTGAACAAGTACAATGATTAACCTTGAATGTTTGCTGGCCTAACTAGATGTCTACCTCACAGTGATATTCCTCTTCAACCAAGAGAAGGTGCTGGGCTCTCAACACAATGGGACTAAGCCAATCCGTAGATCCTCAGGTCACCTCCCAGATGCTAGGTTGGTCAACAGGGAGGACACTTAGCGTCATGAGAATCCCTCCTTCTCTACCCCCTCTACCTTCTAGGTCACTCGGTTTTAATGGTTTTGGAACAATATCATGGAGTGCCTAGATCTATACGAGCTTTCACTTCGTCGTATCCCAGAATACCCCGGAGGGTGATGGCTGGGTAGAGGAGGAAGGGGAAGCAAGATCATTGATTTTAAGTTGATTTTAGTTAGACTAGGTTCATTTTATTAAGCCATAATGATTTACTTAACATTTACACATTGTTCATGAATTAAAATGCAGAAAATGAAAACAGGAAATGAAATTAACTTGTAGTGGTGGATAGAGGTGGTTGGGCCGCACTAACAGTCCTCTGAAAGTGAAATATACAGTCTATTAAATTCAAATTAAAGTTTTGTTTGACAGGCCACACATTTCTGACCAAATCTGGCGAGGGGGCCACGAGATTTTTTCAAAAATGAGCGAGGGGGGTACACAAAATGCAGAAACAGCCGCAACCTAAGTTTTTGGGCTGAAGTCACACTTATCAGGGGATTAAGTGCACCCTAGGTGCACCTGTTTTCCCATTAAGTGCGCCCCAGTCTCACCTTTTTCCCCGATAAGAGCAACCTGCTCTGGATTGGGTTTTTTTGGTGAGACAGAGTCAGATCTGGCTGACAGTAACTGGTACTGTGGTTAATCCGACTCGGTTTTGCATAGCAGAGGCTTCAGCAGTACCTAAAACAAGAAATAAACTGAATCTAAGATAGATTTAACAAGAAATTTTTTGAAAACTAGGGTAAAATTGAAAAAACTTGAAAAATTAAAATTTTGGCCTAGGGATCCTGTGGGATTGACCTGGTATGGTTGCCAGTTCTGTAGCAAGGATTTC
The DNA here is from genome assembly GCA_001517045.1 of Pseudotsuga menziesii. Lineage (NCBI taxonomy): Eukaryota > Viridiplantae > Streptophyta > Pinopsida > Pinales > Pinaceae > Pseudotsuga > Pseudotsuga menziesii. Next base: position 18,201 of record LPNX010253388.1, on the reverse strand, counting down.
TCCTAGCTACAGGGGCAGGAATGGCTCCCTTATATCTATAGGACAGAAGGGTAGGTTCCTACTAATGGTAAATGTAGAAAAACGAAACGAAAATGTAAACTAGGAGTAGAATATAAAACAGAGTGTAAATAACATTAAACTAAACTAAGGCTAAGCTAATGACAACAAGAAATAGAAGCAATGTTGATGAACCCCTCTGCAAACATGGGTTAGGGTTCTGCCTTCAAAACCTGCAAAATAAACCTAAGCTACAATGGACAAACCTGCAAACAATGTTAAGCAAAACCTGCAAATAAAAACAATGGTTAGAAATCAAAGCAAACTAAATGACTAAGAAGCAAAACATGAAAGCACAAGTATACCTTCTCTAGTGGGAATGGGCCACCATGTCCTAGCTTGTGGAAGCCTCTCTCTCTCTTGGTTGGGGAGCAATGGCTCAAATGGAAATGGATATGGAGGAGAGGGAGTGTGGGTGGTTTGAGAGGCAAAGGTCTCAAAGCATCCACGGGCAGCATAACAATAGGCAATGGGAGAAGTGTTTTGAGAGTGACCCCCCACCCTCCTTCTATAGCTTTTCCAAGGGGTTTTAGGTTTTTAATCCCTTGTTCAGGGCTTTAGCCCATTTTTTGGGATTTTATCCCTTTTTTCCCTAACTTTAGCCCCTTTTTGAGGGCTTTAGCTGCTAGGGGGCTATTTTTGGCTCCTTTTTGGGGTTTTTAGCCCTTTTTATTCATCCTTAGGCTATTTTGGAGGTGTGGGGGTCTAATGGAAGGCCTAATGGAGTGATATGAGAGTTGTGAGATGGTGTCCTTGGGTGGTGTAGGCCATTGAAATCTAAGAGGGGGATTTTTGGGTTAACATCTCAAACACTGAACCGCATGAACGGTGGCTAAGGATAGCTTCTCCACATGGGAATAATGAATTTCCACATCAATAAGGTTTCATCTCAAATAATATATGACATGCTCATGGATCTCCTCATCATCTTGAACCAATACCATACTAACTGTCTCTTGAGATGCGACCACATAAATCAAGAAATCACGGCTATAGTCTGGTGGACTAAGTACGGGGGCCCTTGCTAAGGATTGCTTAAGAGCATCAAAATACTCTTGGGCTCACTCATCCCAGTAAAAAGGGGTGTCTATCTTCAATAGACGCATGAAGCCTTTAGTCAAGTTGGAAAAATTGATCACGAACCTTCACAAAAAGTTCTCCATACCTTGTAAACATTGAAGGTGTCGAATGTTACGTGGGGGAGACAATTGAAGTATTGCCTCAACCTTCAAGGGATCGAATCTAATACCCTCCTTGGACATGATGAATCCTAGCAAATGACCAATTTTCATGCAAAATATGCACTTATGAGGGTTTAAATGAACTTGATAATGATGACATCTTTCTAACACTAATCACAAATGATAAGGATGACGTTCTCTCAAATGAGAGTGAGCAGTGAGACCATCTAAATATACTTAGATAATCAGTTTAAGATCATGAAATATTAAGGTCATGGACCACTTAAACATAGCTCCGACATTTTTAAGGACGAAGGGCATCTTTTGATATGCAAAATTTCCCTAAGGAGAAATAAATGCAGTCTTGTGTTGATCCTCGAGATTAATTTGTATCTGATTATATCCAGAAAATACATCCATAAAATAAAATACCTCACTTCCTGCACACTCATCCAAAATTTGATCAATAAATGGTGCAGGGAAGTTATCTTTAGGATAGGCTCGATTTAAGTCATGGAAATCAGTGCATATTCGAATCGCTCCTGACTTCTTATCCAATGGAATGGTATTTGAAACCCACTCCATCAAGGGAACATGATAGATAAAACCAACTTTGAGCAGTTTCACTATCTCAGCTTTAATGGCGGGTGCTTTTCTAGGATTCACAGCAGGCAAATGTTGTCGAACTGGTTTTGCATCTGGATAGGTCTTGACTTTGTGTTCGACAATATGAGGGTCTATACCTAGCATTTCTTCATATTACCAAGCAAAAATATCACAAAAATCCTTAAACAGCTCGGTATACTCTTTAATCTCATCGAGGGAACAACCCACCCCAATGTAGACATTGTAAATCTTACTAGTATCATGAGAAATATTGATAGGAATCGTTGGTGATAGGTTAGCCATGTTCCCTTCAGCCATATGACCAAGAGAGATTAATGGGACCATGGGGATACCAATTTTCTCTCTAAGAATATCCCGAAAGTCATCACACTCTAAACGATCAAGCTTAGGAAGGAAATATGATCTATGGTGCAACTCTTCCCAAGGTTGTTCAATCCCAGACATGGCCTCAAGAATAGCTTCATTTGATAGAAAAAATTCATCAAGGAAGTCATGAGAGTGAGATGACTCTACTTCCCATGCAGGCAGCACATAAGGGTCCACCTCCTCCATACGCAAAGAGGAAGGACTACGCTCTACAACATGATTAAGATTTGCTTGATACACCACCATTGTTGCAGGAAATGACACGTCCGTCTCGACAGGCACACTCGAAGTACTCGGTGAAGGAAGAATCCAAGGATCCTCCATATGAGTAGTGTGAAAAGATACCGAATTCAATGAGGATAGAGCCCCACCAAGACTATACCTAATCATAAGAACGGGTGTAGGAAAACTAAAGGTTCCCATGAGAGAAGGATACATACACACACCCACATTCTCAGTTGTCGACTGAGAATGATCGATAATCGGGATAGAGGCTCTCGATGATGCATTGAAACTTAGATTATGGAATTATTTTTGATCAATAGTAATGATATCCCCATTAAACAGAAATAAAACCACTCAAAATAGGGAAGAATCTATGACTTGCATATTGTACATCCAATTCCTACCTAGAAAAAGATTGTAGTCAAGGGGTGCATCAACCACCTCGACGTCAATCGCGATAGTCTTCCCTCCCGATTGGACCTCTAGAGAAGGAAGTATACCATGTGTCAGAAACAACCTACCATTGAAAGTTGTCAACATGTTGGCATATTGAGACAACTTGGGATAACCTAAGCCCTTCCAATAAGACAAAGACATCACGGAACCAACATCGCCTTAATCAATGACAGTACACATGATGGTGTTGTTGAGACACTTTGCATGAATCAAAAGAGACACGTAGTAAGGCAGGTGAGGATGTACTCCCATGGTTTCAAATTTGATAATGTAAGAAGAGCTATTGTCACTAACCCCAAGAGCAGACAACAAGGCCTTTCTCCACGGAGGACAAGTCTGAAGCACTTCTAATGCGAACATCGCATAAGGGGTCTGGCCCAAATCCTTGACAGCTAAATAGTTTTGGGCAGCTCAAGAATTAGGATTGTGCCCCGAATGCTTCAATACTCCCTTAGAAATGTGAGGTGGAGCTTCAGGTTTATCCATAGGCGTTTCAATTTGCAAAGGGTTCTCAGGTGGGGAAGGTTCTTTCCCAAGGTATGGTTGTGATGAACCATAATATTTTGCACGTGTCACAACTTCAGAAGATTTCACCATGTTGATACAACTGTGACCAGGAGAAACCTCCAGTGGGTTTTGATTTCCACCAGACTCACAACTAGGATCAACGGTCCTCGAGTTCATATTTTTATTATGTTAGGTATAACTCCCGATTGATTTATTACATTGCCAAAAGCTATTATTTATACATTAGATGTGGCGGTTGAAAACCATCCTTTTCACCTTCCTATCTATTCATATTCCTATCTATTTACAATAATCCCGACGGATTATTCTAACAATCCCCCTCTTAATCCGAAGGGATGTTCGTAAGTTCGAGCATGTTTCTGAATTTTTCAAACTTTTCTCGTCCAAGCGCTTTGGTGAAGATGTATGCAACTTGATCATTCGTGGAACAATGTCGAAGATGGACTGTTTTGGCCTCTACATGATGTCGAATCAAATGATACTTTGTGTTGATCT
>LPNX010253367.1:355708-429496 GCA_001517045.1 Pseudotsuga menziesii | reverse complement strand
TTTTAGTGGGATTTTCAGGGAAATATGGTAGGTAAATGGACGAATGAGCCATGAAATGGGGTAGATGAGGTAGTTAACCATTTTTGGGTGTTAACAATGTCAGAATGGCTATGGGACTCATCACTTTCCCTTGGAGGAAACCTCTACCTGGAGAACACCAAGCTTCTCCCTGAAGTACTTGAACTTCACCCTAGCCAATGGCTTTGTCAATACATCAGCTATCTATTCCTTCGTCACAACATACTGGAGCTTCACTACTCCCCTCTACACCATATCCCTAATATAGTGGTACTTGATCTCGATATGCTTCGACTTGTCATGGAACACTGGATTCTCTAACAACTTTACGCAACTCTGGTTGTCACAATGTATACAAGTAGCATCCAACTGGAGATCAAATAAATTGAATAGTAGCTTCTGTAGCCACACTGCCTCACAACTAGCTGAACAAGCTATGACATACTCTGCTTTAGCTGTACTCAGTGCCACACAGGATTGCTTCCTGCTAAACCAAGAGATCACACTTGATTCCATACTAAAGCAGCACCCTGAAGTGCTCTTCCTATCAATGGCACTGCCTGCCCAATCTGAATCAGCATAACCCTCCAGGTTAATCTTTTTGATTCACATCCTACTTGAGCCCATAATCAACTGTACCTCTCAGGTACCTGATAATATGCTTTGCAGCAATCAAGTGAACATTTCTCGAATCTGTCAAGAACTAGCTCAAGGTGTTCACAGCAAAGAAAATATCTAGTCTCGTATTCATCAGGTACATCAAGGACCCAATCATCTGATGATACATCATAGCATCGACCGTATCTGATGAAGCAAGAATCAATAGCTTTAGGTTCAATTCCATAGGTGTGGTCATGCAGTCCATCATCCTCAACCTATTCAGGATCTCTACTGCATACTTCCCTTGTCCATGCCTCCATGCCTAGAAAAATAGTGCATCGACACATAACAGGAGCATCACTGGTCTTCCGCCTTCAACCTTGAAGCAAAGGTTGGAATCTTCTTTACTCTTAATAAAGCCTAGAGTCAACAGTAATCTATCCATCCTATCATACCATGTCGAACCTTAGATCTTCTGCAGTCACTCCCTCTATCTTTTGTACTCTATGCACTGAAACATTATGCGCCGGAGTGACAAGTAGCTTCCTATGCTACTAATATCCTATGTGACCATCTAGTGTATAGACTTGCATCTTCAATCTTGTAGCAAAGGTTAAGATCTTCATCAATATCATCATATATGTGCTTAAACTCTCACTGGCTACAAATGTCTCTTCGTATTCTAGGCCTTATTTTCGTGAGAAACCTCATGATACGAATCTTGCTTTGTATCCCACGATGTTTCCATCTACTGCATGATGGAACTATGAACTTCACTTTAGGTCTCGATACTACATCCTATACATCATTCTTCTTGAACTGGTCTTCCCTTTCTTCTTGGTGGCTGGAAGGTTCTGCATCAATGATGTCATTGCACTCGTCATATTATTCTTTGTCTTTGAACTATCGTCACTTGTTCTTCAGAACAAGTCTTCATTATTCTTTTCTTGTAGGAAATTATGTATACGATATTTCATACAAGTCAAATGCATTTGTATGGTTAGAAACATTTCATAAGGATATTCATACTGGCAAATTATTATGCATAAATATGTGATCATGCAACTACTTTAGCCAATAAAACATTCATCTATATCTCACTGAAACTTTCTAGATGCCTTCCATCTCTACCAGGACAACATTGAGATTGTGCACTAATCCAATATGTCAGCAAAGAGGTTTCATTATAGATAAGTAGCAATGGAGAGTTGTATAGCGCCATGAGCTACTTACCCATCACATGCATATTAGTAGTATACTATCATTAATTTAAACATCCTATCATGAATAATACATTAACTGAATATAAACAAATGCATAACAAAACAATGAAATGACAATTGAATACTTATCTTTATTTGTTTCATGGGTAGACTCCTTAAGCCTTCAACTTCATCATATTCTTCATTCATAATAGCATCGTTTCTTATCCAACTGCTAAGGTGGATAAGAGGTTCTTCAAGAGTTGAGTTCTTCATATTCTTCATCGCTTGAGGTATCTTCTTTGGATGGTAAGAGCTTGATATTCAGTTGCTCCCACCTTCTCTTCTCAAGCTTCTTCTTCTTGTGTGTTCTCTTCCCAGAGACTACTGAAAGTAATCGCTTCCTTTTCGCACACATTCCTTGAATGAATGAATCCCATTATCCTGGGAGGCCATTCAAGATGGCCATCACCACTTCTGCATTCTTCACTTCTTCTTTTACCACTTCAAGTCGTTCTTTGATTTGAGAGACCCTTATGACTGCATGGTCTCTGCATTCTGGATCTTTACATTCTTCAACGGGTTTCTTAAGGTCATATTCTAATGTATGTTCTTTCCTTCAAATAGCTTGGTCAAGGAATCAAACATCTTCGGTGTCTTTAGGGAAGACACTTGTGGTACAAGTTGATCCGTGATTGAATCAACAATGATCTTCTTGTGTAAGGCTTCTAACCTCATCTCCCTCTGGAACTGGAACCTCTCTACTCATGTAGGTATCCAATTCATTTTCTTCAAAGAGATCATATACTTCCATACTTGGAATTTGTCAACTTCACCAAGATTATCATCAAGCTGATGTGATAGATCACTTTGAAATGAGAACCTCAAATGAAAATAGCAAAGGATTAGATCTTACCAATTTGAGGTGTCTGTCTTGGTTTCGGAGCTGGCTGATCTACGGTTTGTCACAGAAAAACTAATTTTCAAAACTTGGAATCTTTCAGATCTGATTGGATATAAAAATAGATCTCTTCAAATGGAGCTGTCCAATTTACTCCTTTTCTGAAAACAGTGGAGGGAATCTCCCGGAACAGGAAGCCCTAGTTTTCCTACTTCTTCTGCAGAAATTCTTATTACTGTTTCTGTGATATCTTTGAAATTACTGCTCCTATGTCTCTAAAATTTCACAATGAGGCAACCTCACATGTCCTAGATCCAATACCATATGTTTAATCAGAATTGGTTTCATCAATTGGGATTTATGATCATTTTCCCAAGGTGACTTGTTACAGGACTGTTCAGAACAACAAAGTTGTACGAACTGCCATGTATCACTGGTTCATCTTCTGAGTCTAAAATTTGGACCACAGAAAGTAGAGTCCGTTCCCTTTCCGTAATATCTTCATAAATTCCATATGGACCAGTGTATCCCAAGATATAACAATTCTCCCTAGGTGTCCTATTTAGGGATTAATTCTGGAAGAGGCTGGAACCCTAACGTGGAGGGATCATATCGCCCAGAATATAGTGAATCTGAGGCTGATTTTTGGAAAAAGTGTACATAAGGATTTTATATTCGGCCCCTAAAATTTTCAGATCCTGAGACTCCGCAAATCTTGGAATATAGCGAATGTACCAAAATGTGTCAGTTTTAGTACTTAGGGTTTTTTCTAGCTCAGGGTCAAACTAGGGTTTGACTTTCCTGAAGTTTCACCCAACCAAATTTCTTGATACAGGTCTCTAAACTTCAATTTTGATGAGGAGAAAAATCCTATGCAGGGATCACTCAAAAATTCCTCTTCTGTAGAAAGCCCTAATTTCCGCATCAAAAACTGAAAATACTCGAAATCGAATTCTGCTTCGACAGAAAGATGTGCCCTTCAATGGAGAGTCAGCCTAACATACTTTTTCTAATTGATTGTGGAGAGAGACCCAAAAATTAATAAGCCCTAGATTCTGCAGCTGCACAATGTCTTCTTCTCAGGTTATCTCTGATACCATGTTATATTTTTATCATATAAGCTACCATTATGATCTTAGGATCTTTAACTGAGAGAATAACATGCACAGCAATAAAACACAAGCACAACACAAGAGACAAGAGACACAAAGAATTTTCCTCAGGGAAACCATAAAGGCGAAAACCCCGCAACTTCCTCAAAGATAGAATCAGCACCAAAGGTAAAACCCAAAAACATAAATATGATCTCCCAACAGCAGCAATCTCTCTCTCTCACTCATGCGCCCCAATGAGTGAGTGTGTGTGTATGAGTATGATAAATAGAGAGGCTCTCACTCTCTATTTATATTCTTTTTTTCACTTGGAACCCACTCCAATATGTCGGCCTCACTTAACAATTACTTACTAGAGCCGACATCTCTAGGAGAGTCTAATAACCCTAGTGCCCCACCACTTGTGGGGACTTCACCTCCTCCAACCAATAGGAGGGTAACACAATGGTGGGGATTATTGCCCCAACTTACAATGACTCACCTAGGTTCAACTTCACTAGGATAGTCTAATAACCCAATGGCCCCACAACTGTGGGAACTTTAACCCTTGACCAATAGGAGGGTTACCCACAATGGTTTGACATGACTTTCTCATTATAGAAACTTCCTGGAATAAACATTGAGGTATGACATGACTCAAGTGTATTACAATACATCCCGGAATGAACATCAGGTTACAATAGATAAGAAATACAAGTGAATACATTCCAAAGTTACAATTACATCAACACTATGGGATTCTTTTCCTCCTCTGCAATCTCTCTACAGGATATCTTCATCGCAGGCTCATTTGGACATATTTGTCTCAAAAACACGAGCTTCATCTTCCATCTATGATTTTCCTATGGACATTATTCTTTTCCATTTATGGACGCACCTCCGCACAACATGATTTTTGATCCAGTTATCACAAACCTGATTTCAAAAATAATTTTGCATATAGTCTTCTTGGTTATAGACCTGGATGTTCTAATGGGTGAACTCATTCTTACGCATTGGATCTTTCAAACACCTTAATCAATGGTGGAGAACAAACCAAACTTAAATTGTTTTATGATTTTGTTCCAATCTTGGTGGTTAGATCACCTACATGTTGAACAGTGAAATCTCTTGTAGTCGTTTGTCTTCATTCACCTTTGATCTCCACTGTCCAATCTCGAGTTGTGAATTTCTGCACTTTTTATTTCTGCATTCATCCTGAGTTATTGATCTCATTCCGTGTTTATTCCTAACCATAGATCTAAAGTGGAAATCGGACACCGAAAACGTGACTTTTCCCAAATATCATTTCGATATTTCTGCTTTCCGGACATTCCTTTCAGCACTTCCAATGCTTTCCCTATTTTTGCATTTTGTCTTTCCGCCTAAATAATTTCCTGATTTTTAGTTCAGGTTTCAGAAATCGTCTCTCTAACTTTTAATCTCCATGAATTCCACCTTTTTCGATTTTCGAACTTCACCTTTCTAACTTTCGAATTTCGGAATCAGAAGTCCTAACTTTATTTTACTCTTCCCTTGAACTTTTTATTCCTGGCTTCCAACTTCCGGTTCGGAATCAGATCTTCAATGTTTTGAAATGGAATTTTCTATGTTCCCAAATTCTATCTTTCGATTCAGGAATCAAAACTCAACACTTTCACTTTTTGAAACCAAAATTTGTATTCTTCTTATTTCCGCCCTTTGGTATTTCTATGTCATCAACCCTCCTGGATTTGATCTTGATTGTCGATCTGGTTCCAAGTGCGGGTTTAATCTCAGTCGTTCGATCTTTAACTCTTGCGAAACCTCAACCTTTCTGTTTTACCCTTATGAATATCTTCCTCAGTCGTCGAATATTGTGTCGATTAACTATAGACCATCCAATCTCTGATTGTTGCAGATACTCACTTTACTTTGTTTTAACACTTAACCATTTTTTAATATCGACATGCAAATCAACACTTTTCTTGGCTATTGTGAGGTTGACAATTCGCACGTGTGAGAGCCAAGCAAGAATCTGACTTCATGCATTGGAGGAAATTTCAATTTAAAATGGGCCTTCCAAAAATAATACAAATTCCATGTCATCATGTATTAGCCAATCAAAATTCCTTAAAATTAAAAAAGGGAGCACCTCTTAAACAATTTTTAATATAAATTGGGGATAGGTATTATAAAAAAAATTACTTTTTTTGTTTGTATTTTCAACATATCTCCCTGTTTTTTTACTCAAATTTAGATCAGGAGAGCTCGTTGGATGTGTAATTAAATTCCACATCCAACGATTACCCATTTAGCATACTTTTGATGGGCCCTGCTACCCCAAAAACAAGAAATACCTAAAAAACGTGATGATGATATCATCATCATGTTTTTTCAGGTATTTCTTGTTTTTGGGGTAGCGAGGCCCGTCAAAAGTATTCCGAGTGGGTACTCGTTGGATGTGGAATTTAATTCCACATCCAACGAGCTCTCCCAATCAAAATTTGAGTAAAAACACAGGGACATAAGCCGAAAATATAAACAAAAAATAGTTTTTTCTTTTCTTTCTCCAAAATTAATAAATATTATTTTATTATTTTAACTATTATTTTATTAATTTTCCTTAGGAGGCCCATTTTTAGTTGAAATTTCCTCTAATTGTTGGGTATCTAGTTCACTAGGAAACATGCCTACTTCTTCTGATCAAATTATCATCACACAGATAAACCTTGGTGGACATTTCCAAATTCCTCTTGCAACCTTGTGAATTTGACACTTAGTCAAATTTATTGGTCTAATCCAATCTGGATAAAAACACTATTTTGGCAGGTCCATAACTTCTTCTTTAGTTGCTTCCAAGACAATCAAAAGACCTGGTCAGATAGAGAAAACACAAGTTTACAAGACCTCTATGTGCTGCAGGAATTTATTGTAACCCATAATTTATGGCAAGCATCCTCTTGAGACTACTTAGTCATTTTTATCTCCATTGGTGTATAGCCCTATTTTGGAAGGCCCATATCTCTCTCCTCAAATGTGTTTAAGTCAAACTGAGACCTTTATTAGATAGCCATTATATGTATTTTTCAATCTTATCACACATGATACATCATCATATATCCATGTCATCATCTCTGCCATGCCATCACTGAATTTACTCTGCCATCTTGTCCTTTATTACTTTGTCATCACTGAAATTATCCTGCTACCATATCTACTGGTTATTCCTTTGTCATGTGAATACCTATGACATCAATGAAAACTATATACTCAACACCAAGGTGTACTTGAAATCAATTTCCTTTTATACAGCCTGTCAATTATTAAAGAATCTCATATTTGATCAAATTTCACCACAAATGTTTTCCCGTAAGCAGTTCTTAGCTTTCAAATACTTGAGAGATTATTCAGATTCTTATATACAATATTGAGCTGGTTTATTATAACAAAATAAGTAGAAAAATATGAATCAAAGTAAATCAGAAAAGAAAAAATAACTAAAGAAAAATAAGGAAAAGAAAAGAAAGGTTGTATTTATGTACAAAAATGTTACAAACTCCTAGGTAAAGCAATGTTTGAGAACAAGGTTGTTTGTAGGAATAATTTCTTCATGTCCTTGTAAATATTACAGTTTGAAAGGTCAATCTTCTTTAGCTCCTTTTGGATCAAAGTATCCAGCTTAAGGTGTGTTTCTCTAAGTTATTGCTAAAATGGATTTTGTCCAGAGTCACCAAAAACATTCAAAATTTTTACATTTAACTCAATGGCTTTCTTCAGACCTTGAACTAGAGATTTTGCAGTATTATTTGTACATTCGAACTCTATCCTACAAGATAGGTAATGTTTATTTCTTTTAGGATCAACAAGGATGCAACAGGCCCCTGATCCCTCTTGTGTTTTCAAACCATCAAAATATAAAATCCAAAATCTATCTTCTAAAGCTACTTGATTAGTATCATTCCCTACATTAGTAACTAAATTTACTATGTTACAATCAATATCGTCATCCCATGAAAATTGAAGGAGATCGAGCTGTGTATATGATTCATGACTGACTTCCTCAGCTCGGTAATTTCTTGGTTCTAACTCTAAAAAATACTTTCCTAAAACTGAAGATGAGAAATTTATCGGTTCGTTCTTTCCTTCCAATTGAGTCACATCCTGTTTCATATGTGGTTCCCTCAGTATATTAATATGATTTTAATGGTTTTGGTCTGGCGTCCACATGTGAGACCAATCAGTTGCAAAATATCCATTGAGTTTTGTAGACCAGTCCCTACTCAATATCAAACTATAACTCTCAGGTATATCCACTACAATTATATTTATGAATGTGAAAACTCTCAGATCTGCAGAAAATCTTATTAGAACATCTTCCATCTCCCCTATGACCTTAACAACAAACCTATCTAGTTGAATAATATTTGAAGGGGATGGTTTCGGTTGACCATTAATATTCTTACAAATAGAAAGAGGCATAACATTGGGCGAGGCTCCAGAATCTACCAAACAATTATGAACATTATGATTAAAATTTTCAAATGATAATAGGAAAGGCAAAGACTGAGATTTCAATTTACCACCAATGCTTGCTTTGTTTATCTCGGTGTCGGGTTCATCCTTTGAGGTAATACTGGGATGAGGGTCAAATGCTTCTAATAATTTTTTATTTGCTGAGGAATATTGCATAATTCAAACAATGAAATATTTGCTTTAGTTTTCTTAATATATTCCACAATGTCATATCCCATATTAAATTCCCCCTATTTTTCTTAATAATATTTGGTTTGTTTGCCATGGTTTTCACATGTTTAGTTATCATTGGCCTTATTTATTTTATGTTTACTGAATTCACCTTATGTTGTGTTTGAGTGGTGCCGATAATTTTCTTCATGGTTTTCTTTGCTCTTCTTATCTTGGGAAACACTAAACTTTGATCCAATACCAGTCCTTTAATCCCAGTTGTAACATTTACTGATGACACTTGAATTTCCTCAAGCTGCTCATCCTCACTCAAACCCATTGTGGGTTACCAATCCCATAATACCATTGTGGTTTCTTCTAGTTCATATTTTTGGCCTTCTTATTCTTCTAGATCTGTTAACTAGGCATCTAATAATTGATTCATTACCAAATTCATTGAATTTATCCATTGTGGGAATCTTTTTTCTCAGTGGTATTCTTGATGAAATGTATAGAAATGATCCATGTCAATTTTATTAAAATTCAAAACAAAATTTTTTATTAGAGGTGGTTGGGGATGTCTGATTTCTTCCCTTTCTTTGTAGTAGGGTTTGAATGGATTTCTTGATGAAATAGCTCCCTTCTCTTTCTCCAGATCTATTATCTTGTTTGATAATTTCTGCACCATTTTGACCACTTTTTCCAATTCATTTGAATATTCTTCCTTGGGTTTAGTTAACAAAAAAGGATTCTTAATAGTCATTGGTTTCACTTCTGGTTCTAGAGTATGTCTTGTGATACTTTCCAGATCAGCCTATACCTGCTTGGCATCTGCATAATTTTCTACCAATGTATCTTTAACTGCTCTTTTTACAAACATTGCTATGGGAGGATAAATTGTTGTGGTGTAATATTCTATCAAAGGCTCTTCAGGTGGTTTTTTTGCAGCACTAAAACTATTTAAGAAAGTACTGAATCTATAATTGAAATCTTGAACTTGTTCTTTCCTTTCTATCCTCATAGACAACAACTCATTCATAACGGTAGCTACAATTTTTTTATTGCCGAATTTACTTATAAATACCCTTTCAAAACCATCCCAGTTTTCTATTGAATTGGATTATAGACTAAAGTAACATGAAGACGCTTTAGGCTCAAACGTATATGGAAACATTCTACATACAACATCTTCATGTCCAACATTTAAAAGATTCAGAGCAATATAAAAAAAATTAAATGGTCTTCTGTAGAAATACCTTTTTTGGGATCAAACTTTGGTAACACTTGTTCTGGGTGCTTAGGTAAATCGTGTAAAGGTGTAGCCAGGTTGAGTGGCATTTTGGCCCTCCATACAGGTTGATTAACAAATGCAACCATAATTCGAGGTGAATATTGCGGTGGAGAATGTGGGAAAACTTGAGCTATAGGGGACTCTGGTCGCATCTAATCAAGGGGTTCATTGATTTCTTGTAAAGATAAATCGAATAGTTCTTCCAAATTTTATACAAGCATTGAATCTCGCGTGTACGAGGATTTTTTCTTGGGAGCCTTCCTTCTAGGTAGTGTAGGGATTACTTTAAACCCACTAATATTCTTAGCATAGGATCGTGTATGCCTTCGAAAATGATCAACTTATTCAAATGGGACAACGTATAAAGTTTTTGAATCTTCTTCTTGAGAAATTACCCTTTCTTTTTCTTCAGATTCAAGAATGAAATATTCTGGGAAATTTGTTTCATATATAGTTTCAATAGAATATTTTCTCACAAACATATTTCCTCTTCTAGCCATGCATTGGAGGCCCTCCTTCTCGCCCCAAATTTGTTGATACCTAGAAAAATATGAGGTACCGACAGTAGGGATTCTCCTCGATAAACAATCCCAATTATATCGTCCACCATTTGGTGTGGGAAATCCATCCAGTTAATAGTCTGCCTACCGTATATTAATTTGTTTAAATCTTTATTGGTTATGGCTCAGTCCACCATTTATGTAATTTTCTTTTTAAATATGAGATGCAAGTTCCTAAATGCATATAATTGATAAGCAGCAACCTCACAAGTGATGCGCAGGTTTTTACCTCTTGTCTTACTGTTCCTACCTTCTTAATTATTCTTCTAAATATAATACTAAGATAATGTATCATATTCTAATTTATCCTATCCCTGCATGGAGAAAATTTAGAATTAGAGTATAATATTGTAACCGCTCATACTAATTTCACAGGTAGTTGTTTCAATATAATATTCACATTCACTGTAGAAATAATACCAAATATAGCTCTGATATAATCAACAATTTATTACTCATTCATTACATAGACATTTACATAGAAAGCGAATCCATTCATAACCAAAGAATTAATTCAAATAAGTTAGAAAAATCTCATTGTATAATGTACGGAAGTAAGAAGAAGCAATTCCACATGATGCATTCCACACATTCCAAGCAAATTTCTGTGCAACCCTTTGTTCCAACAAATCGATATTTCTTATTAGCAAAGAATTAGTTCTTTTACAAAATAGTACAACCTCTCTTATGCCATCCAAAAGTCCCTTCTACTCTACCCCATATCCCTATTTATATTACAATTATAGTTCGTCTTCTAGTGACTCTTCATCTACCCTAACATTAGGAATTTAAAAATTTGTCATCTAGTGACTTTTACATGAGAATTTACAAAAAACAATCGTTTGAAGGACAAAAAGAAATTATGTGGGCCCTACCAAGCTGGAAACATATCCTCTCTGGGTGTTGGCCTCTTCTGCAATAGTTTTGTACTTTATTGGCTCAAGTACTTGTATGGTCACTTCATGCACCGTCAGCTGTGTATGCATGAGTGTTACCTTTTCTCTGGCAGACTTACACGTCTCATAGGATGTGCACGTTGATGAAAGCCTTCCCAACCCAAAGGTTAATGTCTTCTTCATTAAAAAATTCTATTTTCTGGATGTAGTGGATGTCTTCTTCTAGTATTTCCTACAAATGTGTCAGATGTTCGTCCTTACTAGGAAGGTCGATGATGTTTAGAACCAACAGAATCTGGAAATTCCCGTGGATCTAATCTATCATTTTGTAGAAATCTTCGCACTTTTCAATAGTTTTGGAAATTGCATTATTTAACCTCAGGGAGGCTTTCCCGCAACACTTGAGAAGTGCCAACTCTAATTTTAAGCCTTCTGCTATTTTCTGTTTCAAATGTTCTGGAAACTTGGAATTGGCTTCTACATAGGTCAAATGTCTTTTGACCTTTCCTCTGAATTCCACCATCCCTGTTCTAAAATCTAGTGATTATGTTGCATTTGTTGTTTTCAAGTCTATCCTTTAGAAGGTAATCTTTCTTGGTGAGAATAAAACCTGTGACATGAGCATAGGGAGAAGAGTCTCAGTAATACCCCAACTGTTTCAAAAATCCAAAGAAATAAACATGCATTATCGTAATGAAGTATCCTATAATGAAAAGAAGGGTTGCTATATGTATGCATCATTATTCCTCATAAAAATCCTACATTGGACCTCAGAAAATGGAGAGTGCAATCATTGTTCAGAGTTATAATAGAGAAGAAAACCATATTTACCCATCCATTACTAGTCAGTCAAAGTGCAGTTGTGTAAGATGGAGAGCAATGTTCAATTCAAAGTCGATTGGTCATTCTTGATGTAATAGAAGGATACGCAATTACAAAGTTCAAATGAAAACCTATCTATACATGTGTATGCTATTGTGTGAGTTATGAGCCTGTTATCACCCTATATCAAATGCCTCGAGGCATCTCCTCAAGTTCTTCTTCCTGGTTTTAAAACAACAATAATTTATCAAAACAATGGTGTAGGTTAGCATCTTATTATTTCTTCTGTTATGTATCTCCAGTCGCAAGTTTGTTAATGTTTCTTGATATTTTTTTATGCAAGTCAAATGGAGTTCAGAAGCTTTATTTCCAACCCTTTATTTATTAAATTCAAAATGTCAAGGAAAAGGGTTTTTTTAATCACAAAACTTATTCAAAGGTGAGGGCACGAAAGAAAAAAGGTGAAAACGTCACAATGTTGCAAAGGCCCAATTCATAGACTCTCAAAACGTAGAAAACTATGTAATCCTTTTAGTTTCATTAAATAAAACCAAGTGATTTTATGTGACATTCCCAGTATCCTATGTACTTTTCTGATTTTATGAGGTGATCGTCGTTCTTCATCCGGGGTCATCATTGTGATAATGTGGAGGTTGGTGAAACATCATTTAGTGCAAAGACTTTTGGTCGCAGTGAAAGAGATTGTGATGCCGACAGTATTGGAGAAAACATTTGAATTATTACGACAGTGTCGGCATTATTTTTTATGCCATGCTGATATTATCGACATCTTTACCTGAAAATATCTGATCACAAGACTTGTGACTGTTCCGATGAGTTCAAAATATCGCACTACTTTATTCAAAATGCTGAATGCTTTGGATAAAACTCATGAGTCTGTTAGAATTGATGTGCCATTTAGATCATCAAGAAAAGAGTCCAAATTATTGATGCAATGAATAGGAATGAATTATACAAACTGAAAAAATCATATCTCACAGAAAACAGACAAGTATTGCTCAGGGAATTACAGTAGTATCTTCATTACATAATCCAGTGTTACAATAGTGATACATAGGAGAATAATTCGAATCATTAGGGATGAATTTGAATCTCCCAACTGGATGTGACTGTATCTGACTGAATAGCTAACTGAAGATGTATAAATCACTATCGGAGTCCAAATGGTTAAATCCATATGACACAATTAGTAATAATCAATTAAATCCATATGTCTAATCAGATCACACAATCAGTAATAATTAGTTAACTCAGTCTAAGTAAAGTGGTAGGTGAGAAAATCCCCCTTGTCCACATTCATTCATGTCTAGCTGGTGCTAACTGAGATGAAATTGAACTAACTGAAAGTACCTGGAAAATAACTAAACTTAACTAGTTCCAACTCCAACTGACTGAAGTATCTTGGTGCCGGGAGTCCAAGTGGATCCTAAAATGTAGGGATTGGCCTAGGAGGCACCTAAACTGATGCATGCAAGTGCAGTCAGTGGCAGTTAGCATCTATCCATGTTCCCCGCACTCTATTAACTGGTACATCTAGCCCCAATAGGAAAAGTGGACCCAATGGTACTAGTGGACCCAATAATAATAAAGTACTCCTAAGTTAGGAAAATAATAATCTAATAGACAATATGGTCAATGGAGGATTATAAATCCTAACACCCCCTCAGAAGCCTAACTTTGACAACTGTGGGCCTTGGAAACAAGGCCATAAGTCAACCGTATACAATATAAAAGAAAAAAAAATTCTTAATAAATAGAGGAAATATGGGAAAACCTCATGTGAAACCCCCCCTCCACCCCCCCCTCAAGATAAGTAGGAATCAGGAAATACAAGTTAAAAACTTACAAAATATTTTGCTGCAATTTGCAGCACTAAGAAGCAACAAAGAAGTTTTTTGGTTCTTCTC
Source organism: Pseudotsuga menziesii (assembly GCA_001517045.1). Lineage (NCBI taxonomy): Eukaryota > Viridiplantae > Streptophyta > Pinopsida > Pinales > Pinaceae > Pseudotsuga > Pseudotsuga menziesii. The sequence goes on along the minus strand of LPNX010253367.1, from coordinate 415,522 downwards.
TGTAGCAACATCCTGAATCTATGCATGTGAACCTCTGAATCCAAAATTAATGAATATTTCTGGAGGAATATTCCTCTTTGGAAGAAGAATAATGTGCTCAACTAAATCGAGAGTATAGACAGCTGCAAGACAAAAACTGGACCCATGTAGAGCAACTGAAATCAACTGATAAGAGAGCAAAAGTTCTTGAGAATTCAAACCATGTGAGTAAAACACAAGAAACTGATATATTTTAGCCTTTAACATCAAACCATGTGAGGTAAAATCATCCCCTAGTGTTAGGAGCAAGTGTCTAGGCGAATGCAAAATGTCTCCATCTTTACTAGTTCTGTGAGGAGATGAGCATGTGATCAAATAGATAGGTAGAGAATCCCTGGGAATGTTGAGAGCAAATGCTTGAGATCAATAATATGATATAGATTCATAAATAACCAATTATACATAAAATATAATATCAGTAAACGCCAGAGAAAACGAACATCAAATCCCCAGCAACAAGTTGGAAGACGATTTGCGGTACTTGATTTTTCACACCAAAATTAATGAGAGAAGCTACAAGGTTTACTGAAAGCTATTGACACTTAAAACCTGAACCAAATAATATCATATCAGATCCAAATTGTTTCATATCATATCCAAGAGTGTGCTCCACAGAGATGGTAGATGCACAATTTTCTCCTTCTTCAAAACCCTGAGTATTGGTGCATGCAGTCATGTAGAATTTTCTGAAAGATCAAGATTAATAGATACATAAAATATACATAGATACATAAAAATATACATATATATTATTTCCAAAATATACATATATACATAAAATATAATATTATAAAACTTATAAAAGAATACTAGCATCAAATCACCAACAACAACTTCGAAGGAGAATTGCGGTACTTGATTTTTCACGCCAAATTTGATGAGACCAGCTACAAGCAACACTGGAAGCTCATGAAACTGAAATATTGAACCTAGTAATATCATATCATATCCAAATAATATCACATCATATCCAAATAGGCTCATATCATATCCAAGGGTGTGCTCCACCGAGAAGATAGATGCACAATTTTCTCCTTGTTCAAAACATTGTGTATTTGTGCATGCAATCATGTAGGAATTTGTTGGAATATCTAGATCAATGAGAGTGAATGGATCACTCCTAAAATATTATATTATTTCCAAAATATCCAAATAATTACTTATCTGAACACCAACAACCTCATTAGAGACGGAGAAATCAAATTGCTCTCCCTTTCCTCGATCAATCATTGGTAAACTATGCACAAAATTTATAATATAAGAATCACTGGATATTTTTTGCATAGAATGGAAGGAGAGTTTTTATTCAATAACAGATATTTGAATCTCTTGTTATGTATAATCCATATGAGAATATGAGATATCAGATATCTCATAAAATTCTAGAGCAACGAGAGAAGGAGACTTTTGAATTAACTGTGTGGAATATTCTGCTTCTTCTTCAACTTGAACAACTTCATCAGAGAGAGAAGAGGATGAGACTTTTGAATAAATAAATCTTGTGGTTCTGAATGTGCTCTCCAAATTTCTATAATAATTCTCATTGTGCTTCCCAAAGGTTCCATCCGGTTCTCTCCAGAGATCCTTTAGGTATTCTACAGAATCAATAAGGTAGAGCAAGCTAGGAGAAATGTCCAAACCTATTCTTCCAAAATATCTATCATCGTCATTCAGCCAATCATTCTCATATTTATAAGACTCTTTACCAAGTACCATATATACCTGATAGATACCTTGTCTCTTTAGATGAAATCATATTCAACTTCCATTCTGAATATCTTGTGGGTGGAGTAAGAAAAAGAACTAATAATCTTGAATCCATCTGAAGTTGAACCTGCAAGATATCACTGCAAAACCAAAAATATTTGAACTATGTTAGAATCAATCCTTCCCTCTCAACATGAACACTTTCTTAGGGTCCATCATGCCTACACCACCACTCTGAATAAATTCAGAGGAAGCAAGGCACTCTTTACGGTACTTCTGTAGAAACCCAGTTGCTTCTGGTGTTCAATGCAGAGTAGAAAGACACGGAGCTTTCTTGGACTGGATATGATACCATGTTAGAATTTTTATGCCATTTTGATCATCAAGAAAAGATTCCAAATTATTGATATAGTGAATAGGAATGAATTATACAAACTGAACAAATCAAATCTCATAGGAAACAGACAAGTATTGCCCAAGGAATTATAGTATTATCTTCATTAAATAATTTGGTGTTACAATAGTGTTACATAAGAAAAGAATTCGAATCATTAGGGATGAATTCGAATCTCCCATATGGATGTGACTATATATGAATGAATAGCTAACTAAATATGTCTAAATCATTATCAAAGTCCAAATGGTTAAATCCAGATGTCTAATCAATTCACACAATCAATAATAATCAGTTAACTTAGTCTAACTGAAGAGGTAGGTGAGAAAAGGCACCTTATCCACATGTAGTCATGTCTAACCGGTGCTAACTGAGACGAAAGTGAACTAACTGAAAGCAAATGGAAAATAACTAAGCTTAACTACTTCCAACTCCAACTGACTGAAGGAGGTCAGTGTCGGGACTCCCGGTGGATCCTAAAATGTAGGGATTGGCCTAGGAGGCACCTAAATTGATGCATGCAAGTGCAGTCAGTGGAAGTTAGCCTCTGTCAGTGTTCCCCACACTCTAGTAATTGGTACATGTGGCCCCATTAAGCCAAGTGGACCCAATGGTACTAGTGGACCCAATAATAACAAAATACTCCTAAGTTAGGTAAATAATAATCTAATAGACAGTATGGTCAAGGGAGGATTATAAATCCTAACAGAGTCCACTCTGGTTGTTTTGGCGTGAAAATCCAAGTTGGCCCAAAAATTTGCATCCGATAATACTCCCATGCACCTCCAACTGCATCGGTGAAAACTCATGAGTTTCTTCTGATTGGATTTGTCGACATTCCGTCTATTGTCAAATTTTCTTTGACTACGACTGTATCGAATGAAAACATTGAGTTGCTATGAAAATATGGGAAACTTTTAATATCAACACCAATAACTGATCTCTCTAATCATTTCAGCACCCATGCACAAGTCACCTCCAACCGTGTCAGCCAATTTATTTGAGTCATGTTTAAATCTTCTTTTCTTTCAATCCATGAATGTTTCGATGGAAAATACTTAGTCTTCTCCAACAAAAATCCTTTGATCGTTTCATTATGGTTTCCTGATTCGATTCCGATGGTATCAACAACAATTTCTTATTTTATTCCAACAACGTCGACAAAATTATCCATATCCTTTTGACTGTTTCGAAGAAACTAGCCGAGTTATTCTGATTCATCGGGGAAATTGGCCAACTCAGTCCGATATGTTGGAAAAAAAGGGTGAGTTTCACTTAGCCAAATCAAATTATTTTGTTCAATCATTTTGGAAAAGATAAGAGTGAAGGATAGATTTCCTTAAGTTACAAAAATATTCGAAGTATGCTTAAAACAAAAAAGTCAGAAGGAGGGGCCCTAAAATACAAAAATTTTGGGGAAGCAATTGCAGCAGCAACAGAAGGTCTTGATTGGACTTTAGTTGTACAAGGCGGAGTCAATGGGCATTTTCAAAATCACTTCTACATTTACTAATGTTGTTGGTAGCATAATTTCATTGTGAATAATGGTGATATGTAAATTTTCTAATAATATGCCATGCCCAACAAAGGCACTGGTATATAGTTTCACTTTCTTTTCAGTAATTGGTTTTAGAAGTAGTTGTTTTCAATAACAATGCACCGGCGTATGAGTAGCTAGAACTGAATTAACACTAGTTTTTGGGTTCTTAGCATCTTGTAAGTGTTATCCCTGGTAGGATCCTGTGTTATTACTGAGGGATGCACCTAGGATAGTATTCTTTCACAAAATTGAGACCCTAAGTTTTTAAACACATTTGAATGTTGTCCCAAAAAATTTACTCTAAGACAAGTTTTTATCCTTCAAGTTCTGCAACATGAATTTTCATGCCTGTTGCATTACTTTTTTTTCAATTTGATAGTTGGTTTGTTAACATGTTAAGTTGGCACAAAGTTTATGTGGTTTTTTGTCCTATTATTTTTGTAGGTTTTATTTGTTCTCGCACTTCAACGTTTAAAAATAAAAGAAGTTGGCCTTAAGTATAAATACTATGCAACCAAGTCTAAGAAATAGCATAAAAATAGCACAAATAGAAAATAAGAGAGTAATCCACACCTTAATAATGAATAACATAGATAAATAACAATCATATTCAAGGAAGGAACCTCCTTACACAATGTACTGAGTACACAAGACAATACAATATACAATGATGACTCAAATGAGAATATCTCCTTCCTATATATAGGGGACATAGGTGTACAATAACAACTAATAGACCCACTAATGGACCCAAGCTGACATAAATAATATGTAATGCACCACAATATAGGGGGTAATGTTCCACACTATATGGGGTAATGTGCTATCATCAAGGTCTTAGCATGCCCCTCCTCTTAAAAAAAAAATTCAACAACACTAAATTAGTTATGGATGGTGTTACATAAAGGACTCAGCTTCCCATGTTGAATCTTTCGTGGGTAATTTCTTCGATTTAATGAGATAATCTAGAATTGATTGATTTAAAGCGGTCTAGTTCTTATTTCAGTGATTTATTCAAGCTTCAAGATGATTTTTCCTTCCTCATCAAGTTCTGGTAATATCGTTTGAACTGGTATCTTTTCACTAGTTACCTTCTTTAAACAGGAAACATGGAAAACTAGATGTACTCATGAAGATGCAAGTAGTTCCAAGTTGTAGGCCATACTACTAATATTTTGTAGCACCTTGTAGGGACCGTAGTGTTTAGGTGATAATTTATTATCCTTCTTAGTGTTATTTAGGGACATCTATTTGTATGGTTGTAGCTTTAAAAACACCCAATCCCCCACATTAAAGATTTGTTCACTACGGTGTTGATTTGCTTGTTGTTTCATTCAATTTTGTGCTAGATTCAGTTTGTCCTATAAAAATTGAAGAACTTGTTTTTGATGATTCATGTGGTCTTCCATTTCTTGAACCTTAGATGAGTCTCTTAGTGAACATGTGATGGATAGTGGACGATATCCATAAAGTGCCATAAATGGGGTCATTTTTGCTGATGTATGGAAGAAAGTGTTATACCACCATTCTACCAAGGGTAACTGTTGGTCAGATTATTTGTCTAATTAATTAAACAGCGGAAACTCCCAAACATGAATTATCAACTTGAGGAAGTATTTTATTTCAAAGTTATTGTGCAATATCTATGCAAGCACAATTTCTATCTGGCATTGTTGATCTATTGGTATGAAATCAAAACTCTTTGTAGACTAGATCACACTTGCTTGAAAAGAAATCAAACCTAAAACCTATTCATGAAACAAAACTATAAGTCTAACACACTTCAAACAAAATCTATTCCTAGGAAACAAGATCTAATTGCATAAATCTAAAATAAGTGTTATCTTGGCCAACGATCTATTACATGAATTAACAACACAACAACTATGATAAATCTAATGAATGAAAGCATACAACTATGATAATCTAATGAATGGAAGCATGAACAAAATAATAAGCAAATCTAAACAATAACAAACTTACAATGAACACTACCAGCATCTGCTCAGGGAAGAGGGCCCTTCCTCCACTGAGCAGAGTTGGATCTCCACAATGAAAGTCTACAACTCCAGAATTAAGAAATTGCTAGCATGTATTATCAGAATGAAAGTATTACAATAGAGTCTAGATCAAATCCTATAACATAACATTAATTTTCTATCCTCCCTTTCCTCAATGAGATTTATTACATATGTATACATAAAATTCTCTCAATAGAATGAGAAACCAAATCCCCAACTTGTGATCTGTTTCAACAAATTTGCTAATTTGGAAAACCAGCCGCAATAGTAAATCTGAAAATTATGCGTTTAGAGAACCATCTGTATATCCTAAACCATATCTTTATTTGGCTATTTCCACGCAAGTCAAGTAAATGAGGATGTTACGCACAAAACCCATGTCTTGGATTTTTGAGATTATTTTCCATATGCCCGCAAATTGAGATGTGAATCAAGGTTTCTTATGTGGCATGAATTTTTGGTTAAGGTTGTAACAGCTAGGTGTGAGTGTCTTGTACATGACAAATCACTCCACAAACCATCATTAGTAAAATTATGCATAATAGTTTTCAGTTTATTAAAAATAAATGGAAATAATCATGATTAACCACTGAAGAATCAATGGGAGTAACATGATATTTTATGGGCAGTTACAACAAATTGATGAAAAATGGAATGATAAATGGATAATAATATGAAGAAAATGGATGAAATATATGTCGATAGGTGATGAAAATATGGACAAATACGTGAACCAACATCTCCCCCAAATTGAACTCATTGCATGTCATCATGCAACCCAAAACTTGTGAAGCATCCAAACTAGAAAGACTCATTCAATTCTTCCTTCATTTTACCATTCGCATAGTTGCAACCAGAAGAAATGGAACGTTTTAGCAGAGATTGGCGGATTCGTAGCTGCTTAGCGGAGGATTTAGCATAAAATTTGGCGGAGTCACAGGTCATTTAGCGGAAAATTTGGTGGAGTCGCACCTTAAAGATCACTAAATTTAACGGAGTCACAACCTTTTGAGCAGAAAACTTCCGAAGTCATTTTCTTCCAAACGACGAACTAGGTTCGGATGAAATTTTGCAGGAAGGTTTTTACTATTCCAATGCACCTACACACCAAAAATCAAAGATACTCACACCACGGATTTTGAGAAAAGTGAAAATTGGATGTAGTTGATGATGGCCATTTTATCGAAAAACATGCATTAGATTGGGATGAAACTTACCAGGTTTGTTCATCTTGATATTATGCACTTCCTATCCAAAAATCATGAGAATCGAATTTACCAATTGCAAGATATGGTCATTTCAATTTCTACACTTCTGTAGACAATCATGAATAAAGATGTGTTGTAGCTGTGTTGTAGTTAAAATTCCTTAACCAATATTTCATAAAATACAAACTGGTTTGGGATGAAATTTTGCAATAAAGTATTTACCATTCTAATGCATCTCCACACCAAAAATCTGAGAAACCCACATCACATATTTCAAGAAAATTGCAAATTGGTTGTAGGTGATTATGCTCATTTTCTTCAGAACCATGCACTGGATTGAGCTGAAACTTTCCACGTTTGTTCTTCTTACGATGATGCTTCTTCCCTAAAAATTTCATGAAAAACAAGCTCACGGTTTGCAAGATATCCTTAAATAAATTTCTGCACTTTTGCCAAAACCTATGGGGAAATAAAAGCATGAACATGATTGCAAAAATTGTTGTTAACATCCACTCATCTGTGTTTAAACTTTCATAGAAACAATCTCTTCTTAATAATGTGAACAATCCATCACTAATTTAGATCAATAGTTTACAAATTGATCTGCCAAAAGATGTCGACTGTCAAACCAAACATCTTATAATTGCATCAACACATTCCCAATGTTTTGACTACAAATTGATGACTGGATATAGGTTTTAATGTCAATGCAGATCCATGCTGGAGAAAATTAAACGATAGTCATATCATCTTCAAAATATATTAGAATGAAAATAGATGATTGTAAGCTAAGACTCCATCTTGGGTGATGGGATTGGGTCTTAGTTTGAACAGAGCATGCGACCCATCACATTTTCAATGGATTGAGGAGGGACAAGTGCAATATATATAATTTTAAAGCCATAAATAATTTTCCTAGCAAAAATGAACTCATAGGATGGTAAAAGAGGACGATTGGTTTTGTGTATTATGTCACGAATTACCTTCAGGATGTTGCACCAGGTGCTTCTTGTTTATCCACAACCTCCCCCAAACTGAATATTTTACCTATCCTCGGGTAAAGGAAGAGATAGTATGTTCTTCCCCCAGTACAAGCTGCCTTAAAAATTCACTTCTTTGCTGCACTTTTCCATGACACAATATTTCTACTACTTCCAACTTCTGTATTCATAATTTGTTGTACTTGGTGTGAGAGCATTGTCCATCCATTTGCAAACTTTTCTCAAATTCCATTTTCATTAACTTACCTTCCATTCATTGGTTTAGATAACCATCATGAAATCAAGTGAACTTTGGTAACTTTGTTTTCTTGTATCTGCACTACCACTCCCACCATCCAAATTTTTTTATATATGTCCTAGCTGAAAACACATATTGGCTTACAAAAATGACTGTAGGCTGCTTGAAAATGACTATATGCTATTTGAAAATGACTATGTGAGCTCGATTATGACTCCACATGGTTGTAGTTAAGTGATCATAATGTATTGCAAAAAAAAATGACAATGCATAGGAAATATTCATACCAGCAAGAGATCACACATGCAAATTTCCTTTTATGATGATCCAAGCTGCTCAAATATCATCTGACAATCACAGAATTTGTAGACCCTCCATATGTCACAAGTGCCAAAAAGGATATCGGTGATCTTCACAAGCCAAACTCTACTACAGGAATTATCATTCATAGGAAATAAAAGAGTTTTAGAACCATTTTTCACATCAAATTCAGAACTCTTAAGAGATATGGCAAATTCTATTGCAATAAACTACAGTAAATTTCATCCATTCTCATCTAAGCAAGAAATAGAACAACTAATGAAAGATTTTGTTCCATTTCTAAATCAATTTATTTTTCCAGTTACATGAGTTCTTCTATAGTGATGCCTTTAAACGGATCTTGCTACTACCCAAAATATAGTATTGCTGATGCAATTTTTTGCCTTGTATTGCTGCTAGATGCATAAGGATTATCATGCATATGGAAATCCTGCTGATTTTGTAAGCACAAAAGAAAATTCAAACAACAAAATACCCTGTAAACAAGCAATCGCGATGATCTGTATGAGGGGAAAATAATTTTGCAACGTGATTGATCCTTTAATGTCCATTTTCTTATGACCCATGAGTGTCACCATCAAATAACTTGAAAACATGGACATAATATGTCTAAAATATTTTGTAATACATAATGCAGCCTTCAATGAATCTCAACATGACTTTTGAAGATGTGAACCATCATGTGCACCACTGAACCAAGGAAACAAATCAAAGATATCATTCCTTTTTTTCCATCGTGCTTGTTTGATAGCATACATCAACTTTTTTTTTGTAGGTTCATGTGGAGCCTATTCCTCGCTTTCAGTAGTGGCCTTGCCTTGTGCATGTGTATCAAATTCTCTCCTTACTGCTGGTCTTGTGTGGAAGCACAAAATATTCCTTTCCTCCAATGGTTTTCTAGGCTTGTCCATGTGCATGAGCGGATGCTTATCTTCTTACTGTTGGTTCTTGTGTGACAGCAGCAAATCATTTTCTCATGCTTGGATGTAGGAAAAGTGTAGGGAGGGACTTGATTTGGACGTGCGTGAATTGGAATGATGAAGTGTTAGAATTGAGTGGGAAAGGATGAGAATGGAAAAATAATGGTAAATAGAAAATAGAAATGGGTAATGTTAAGTGGTTCTTCATGACATATTCCTAAATCTTTAATAAATAAAAAACTCATGCTATTTTACCTCGAGTTTTACCTCTGTGGAATCTTTGATTTGCATGGATGGATTGATGTCTGCAGGAGCTGATGTAGGACAAACTGTTGCTGAGAGAGATGTATATGAGAGATGAAACTAAATCGGGTTGAATCTGATCCAAACTGTGTTGTACTGACTGCATGTAAGACTACTAACTGCTGGAAGAAAATGGAAAGGAATTGCAAAACTACTAAAACAAATGATGTTCCAAGTCATTATTGAAACCATTAGATCACATAATCTTTAGCTGCTACAAGACCGAGGTACAATTCTTACCATGCAAATGAATGTGCTGAAGTCGAGCATGGAAAGAAATCATTGGATTATTGACCATTAATGTATTTCGTTAACTAATGTGAAGCAACTCACCTTTGATAACAGTGAGCTCTAAAGTACCTTAGTGCATCTTGACAAATACGAATGAATTTGCTAGAGTCAAGTCACCTGCAAGATTTGTTAATCAAGAGGCATTCGTGAATCCCCATGATTAACAAAAAGGAAATATGCCATTGATTCATGCAGATCTCAGGCCACTAAAAAAACTCTAATCTCAATCCCAGATGATGTGTTGGAGTCGATGAGATAAGACCATTGGAAGTTGGACCTTAATGAATTCCACATCATCCAATATGAGTACAAAATAAATGATTGTGAATAATCATAGTGAAAAATAGAACCAAAATGAAACTCAAAAGTGGAAAGTATATGTGAAGTCATGATGTAGTAGTGATGGAAAATAAAAAGGTTAAGGTTGACTACATAAGCAGTGGAAAGTGGGACTTCAACATGAATCAATTTTTAAATTTTGAAATGAGGAGGGTGAATGAATCTACCACAATGCAATTGGCTTCTTGAGAGTTTTCTTTTGGTAGCAATTGGTAAAGGATTCTTGGCATGTAGCAATGGGACTTGGCTTATGGAACATTGGTATGGTTTTCACATCAATCTCTCCATTTTTTTATGTTCTCAATCCATTTCCAAATTGAGAAAAGCCTTCAAGAGTCACTCGTGCATGTATTGACATTTTTCTTCCATGGACCTGCAAAAACCTATCACTTGCCTGCAATAAAACATGAGATGATGGAAGAAGAGAGATGATTGGTCTCTCTTCACCCAATCCTTATGAAAAAAACAAAAAGCAATTAATTATAATAAAAAAATCCAAAAAATAAATGAATGAAGCAAAATCCACTTTATACCTGCGGGGGAGCAATGACCATCTAGACTCACCAACAATATTTTGATCATAATTTCTTCATTACTAGCCCAATTTGAGTGATTCCAAAGCCAAATGAAATTAAATCCATAGGTATATGTCCCTTACAAATAGGTGTTTTAAATTCTATGTAATGATATTCCAAATTGCTCAGTAACAACCTGCATAACAATGTGTTTTTTGAATTCTGGACTAGACTAACAGTCACAGTTTTAGGCATACGTTTTTCATTTGATAACAGATTGATGTGATTCAAATTGGATATGAAAGTATATTCATGTAGGTATCTGAATTAGAAATAGGTTTTGCATCCAATAATAATCGATGGGTCAAATAGGCCAATGAACAGTCTAGGAAACAAAGTTTTAGGAATGTTGATTTGTGATAGGCAGTCGGTATTTTGGTCATAAAAATTGCATACGATATCGGAATGGAGTAATTCAAATTTAGTTGTAAACTATATTCATAGGGAAATGTATCAATGAAACAGGTTTGCAAGATATGTCCAATAAGGCATCCAAAAAGTGACTGTACTAGCTCTGTTCCTAAGCTTCCTGCTTGACACCCCGTTAGTATTTTGACTATAAATTTTTTGTTTGATGCCAAATCTTAAAAATTTAAATTTTTTTGGAAAATAGATTCATAGAGATGCTTGGTATGTAAACAGGTTTTAAAAATCAGTCCATTTCGTCTCCCAAAAACGGACTATCCGGACTATGTTTTAGTAAAACTTTCAAGCCAAAATGCCACATAAATCCAAAAAATTAAATATGGCTCCCAAAAAGTGACCAGAATAGGGGTGAATATTTTTAGTGATGTAAATTTAAATATAACACACACCCATACCAAACATTTCAAGCATTGAGCACCTAGATTGACTTACACAGTCTGTTGCAGCCACAACTGCAACTCTTAAAAATGATATAATGTTGAAATAAAGCATGTGTATTTTGATGGATGTGTTATATATAAAATGAAAACTAAATACATACCATGATGTGCAACACACACATATCTCAAATTCATAAATTTTCACCTACAAGACAGTCACAGTAGGCTGTTGCAGCTAACTATTATAACTGACAATAATCAGTCACAGTTGGGTGTTGCAACTAACAAATTCATGCCCAAGTTCAAGCTTGAAGGGTTCCGTAATCGTTGGCTCATTTTCCTATGGATCCTTCATTCACCTTCCCTAATTACTGTAATTTTGTTTTCAGAAAAGTTTGTTTATTTTTGTAACAAAAAGAGACAAACTAAAGTTTGAACATTCAAAAATGATTTAAGCATTTTGTTCAAATATTTAACAATTCCAAAGCATTCCTAAAAAAATCTCGTACCCATTCCTTATCTTTCTACTTTCTGATCTTCCAGATCGCAACAAGGCGGGGGAAGAGAGCAAACTTATTCAAAAATAAAAACTAAAAAAAACAAAATCATGGTTTTATTATGTTATTCTATCCTACCCTATTCTACTTGGAAATAGAAAAATTGTTCAAGTGTATGCATATTTCCAATGGAGCCACTTTTGAAGAAGTGACTCAAGTATGTGCATACTCCCAATAGAAAAATATAAATTTATGAATGCTAGGATATAAGAGATCAACTTCCCTTGGAATGATGTTGCAGACCGATGACAGATTAAAACCAAGCTTCAATATAGTCTTTGTTCCCTTGATTTCTCATGGCTGTTACACCATGAAGCTCCTTATTAAACTGATGATCTTGAATGCATAAGATATTCGTATCTAATGATGTGAAGGATGCTTCAATCTTTGGTTCAAATTTCTGTTCTTCATCAAATTTGTTGATCTTGTTAACTTTTTGATGATGATAAGAAACTTCACTTCCAAGTCTTGGATTTAAAACATGTTTAGGCCTCGTATTGATTTGCTGCAACAACGCACAATCTTTTGCAGTGATGTAGGTGACGTAGAAGAAGAGGGAAATGTAGGAAAATTTTGCAGTTCAGCACTGTAAGCATATTGTACTGCTTTATTACGAGTAGGGTGGAGGGTGGATTGGCCAAGAAATTATGTTGGATACCAAGGACTTTGATGAGAATATAAATGTGACTGAAGTAGAGGATTGGTTTGTGAGGTTGATATTGAAGGACCAAGTTGTGTTGCAGCAAGAGGGAGAGTGGCCATGTGATCATAATATAGGCCATTCCAACCTTGTGGATATGGTAGGTAAGAGTTAAATTGAGGCTGCAACAACTATCATGGTCGAAGAGTATTCAATGACTGAGTATGAGAGTAAGGAAATGGAGGGATAGAGTTTTGAACCATACATGTAGGCCATGGTTGACATGAATGTTTCAATGACTTGGTTGCAACTCCCAGATCTCTTTGATATGTTCCTTTCATCCAGGGTCTGGAGGGGCAGCAATCCATGGAATGCTTCAAGTCATATATACCATAAATTTCAAGACTATCCGAAGGGAAATCCTTTGCTTCTCTTATTTCCTCCTGCTTTTCCTTATCCTGCAAAACACCCAATTGTCGATCAGCTTTAGGAATTTCAAATAAATTGATGATTTCAGCTCCTATAACTCTTGTTCTTGCAGCAGATTTCAAAGATTGAAAATAAGGATTACTATAATTATTACCAGTCTTGAAGTTTCCTCTTGAATATCTTCTACATAACTCAGAAATATCATCATATGCTAACTGAAATACATCACCTATTCCCATCAGATTTAAGATTTCTAAATATTCATATTGGATTCCTTTAAGTAGGAGTGTTTTCAAGGTCTCCTTCCCTAGTTTCCTTTGTTTTGTCCTTTGGAGGTTATATTGAAAGCGTTCCATCTATTTCTCTGGACTCTCTTCTTCTCCTTGTGTCATTTCGAAGATGTCTTCATTGACCCTACAATAATCTTGGTACCTTTTCAAGAATACATGTTTCATGTCTTCCCAAGTTTATATACAGTTCTCACCGAGGCCCATGAACCATCGGAGGGTTGTTCCTTTTAGAGTAAGGGGAAACACATTCAACTCTTGATCATTAGTATGATAATATCCTCTACAAATTACTTCAAATTCAAATAAAAAAACATCAGGGTCTTCATTTTCCAAACCGTGAAATTTTGATAGAACATGTGGGGATATTTTTTTTGTTGGTGCCACTCCTCCTGAATCTCTGATGGGAAATTTGAAGGTAACAACTTCTGCATCTTTCTTACCTATCATCTCTTCATTAGATTCTTCATGTGCTATCTTGAGGCTCCTTCTTCAAATGTTCCTTTCAACTTGTTAGTAGAATGGGTGGTGCTTACAACACCACTAATGAGAATGTTAATATTGATGCTCCAAAAATTGAAAATGAAATAAAACTAAATGCAAAGAAAGAAAATTCACACTCAAAGTAAATTCAATAAACTGAAATGTAATCATGCAACCTACATCCCTTACTTTAACAATGCATCTACAAAACAATGTCAGATGTACTTTTGCACCATTTATAACTTCCCCAGCAACGGCGCCAAAATGTTGGTCGGATTATTTGTCTAATTAATTAAACAACAGAAACTCCCAAACATAAATTATCAACCCAAGGAAGTCTTTTATTTCAAAGCTATTGTGCAATATCTATGCAAGCCGCAATTTCTACCTGGCACCATTGATCATGATTGGTATGAAATCAAAACTCTTTGTAGACTACATCACACCTGCTTGAAAATAAATCAAACCTAAAACATATTATGAAACCAAACTATAAATCTAACACACTTCAAACAAAATCTATTCCTATGAAACAAGATCTAATTGCATAAATCTAATATATGTTCTATGTTGGCCAATTATCTATCAAATGAATTAACAACACAAAAACTATGACAAATCTAATGAATGAAAGCATACAACTATGATAAATCTAATGAATGGAAGCATGAAGAAAATGATAAGTAAATCTAAACAATAACACACTTACAATCAACACTACCAACATCTGCTCAAGGAAGAGGGCCCTTCCTCCACTGAGCAAAGTTGGATATCCACAATGAAATTCTACAACTCCAGAATTAAGAAACTGCTAGCATGTATTATCAGAATGAAAGTATTATAATAGAGTTTTGATCAAATCCTACATCATAACATTAATTTGTATTAATTTGTCACAGTGGTCTAGGAACTGAAAACACACTTTCGCAAAGAATTCAGACAAATATGCATAAAATTGGCAAAATGGTGCTGCAATAGAAGTAGCAGCTCTGTATAATAAAATGAAAGAATGATGATACAATACAATGATCATGCCAGATGCATGAATTCCAATACAATTCGAATTCCCAAGGAGGTCATCGAATTGAATGAGTGAGTCTAGGTTAACTGATTGTAAGCCATAGTGAACACTCAAGTTAACCACTGATCAAAACCCTAACTGACTCAAATGAGCCCTAACTGAAGTTGAAGTGCAATAAATGACTGATTCTAACTGAAAGTAGCTCAGACACATATCACTGCAAGCCAACCAACTAGTGGTAGTGCATCAATGACTCCAATGAACCCCGATGAGGTTAACTGAAGTGTAACTGACCATCAGAAGTGGTTGGAGGCTCCCATGTTGACTCTATTTCATTAAATGATCATTAAATAATCAATTTAATGAAGGGAGGCACCTTCACTGCTCTGTTTAATTGATTGTAACCATTAGTTAGCAATAAAGTGCATTTATGACACTCAGATCACCCCCGGAGTGCTCTAGTTAGCCTCCCCAAATGTAGGAAAAGGATAAGTTAGCCTCCTTGACTGAAGGTAGGTGTGGGTGTGCTCATGCTGATGTCATACAGTGCTCCTTTGATGTCAATTAGGATAGTGGTTTAACTAGGACAAATTGACCAAAATGAGTGTGTATGGTGGTAAATGTCTCCAACACCCCCCCTTAAGCTATACTCAGGAGGAGTAGAAAACATAAAGTGCATAAGAATGCTAGGGCCCTGGAAACAAAGGCCATAGGTCACCCTGTACAATACTAAAACTAAAACAATTCTCAAAACAAAATAAGTGAGGAAAAGAGGGAAAACCCAGTGGGAAACCCCACCCCCCCCTTAAGCTGAACACTGAAAGTAGTTGGATCACCGTGATGAACTCACCCCCAACAGTGAACAGAGGTAAGTGAACTTATTTTCTAAAAATATCTTGGTGAATATGTCTGCAATTTGCTCATCAGTCGGGCAATATTACAGAATGATGGTCTTGTCATGCATTAGCTCCCTGATATAGTGCATGTGTATCTCTATATTCTTGGTCCTCTATTTAGTAACTGGATCTATGGATATATTAATAGAACTTTGATTGTCACAAAATAGGATAATGGACAAAGTACTACCAAGATCAAACTCTGAAAGAATGCCTTGCAACCAAACAGCTTGGATGCCTCATCGTTCCTCGATACTCGGCCTCTGCTGAAGACAATGCTATGGTGACCTACTTTTTTCTAGACCAGAAAATGGGGCCACCACCAAACATGAAGACATATCCAAAATTTGAATTTTTATCAATATAATCACTCGCCCAATCGGAATCTGTGTATCCAACCAGCTCTAGCTCGGAGTCTGCAACATAGTGAATGTCGTAGGTCCTGCTTCCCTGAATGTACTGGAGGATCCTCTTGTATTAATTCCAATGAATATCATGGGGATTCTACATGTATATTGATATATAATTCATGGCATAACAGATATCATGTTTAGAATGAGTCAAGTACAACAAGCTACCAATCAGCTGTCGATAAACAGTGCAGTCCATGGGAGGTGTGCTTTTTCCTTCTTCAAGGTCGATCCCTGAAAGTAAAGGGAATGGTGCAGGCCTACATTTATCCATGTTAAACTTAACTAATAGGTATGATATGTATTTTGAGTAAGTGACCATTATCCCATCAGAATTTTGCTCAATTTCAAGCCCCAAAAATTGTTTTAAGAGCCCCAAATCGCTCATTTCAAATGCATTGTCGAGAGTAGTTTTGATGACTGAAATAGAAGAAACTGTGCTACCTGTGATTAGTAAGTCATCAAGATATAAAACAATAATAATAAAATTAACATCATACTGATGTATATACACATTTGGATCTGATCTACACCTTTGTAATTTTTGCGAGAGAAGGAAGGCATCCATCTTGGAATACCACTCTCTTGGGGCCTGTTTTAACCCGTATAGTGACTTCTTTAGCTTGCAAAACAAAGATGGATCAGAGATGTATCCCTCAAGCTGCTTCATGTATATCTCCTTGTGAATATATCCATGTATAAAGGCTGACTTAACATCCATATGATGCACTTCCTAGTGCTTAGATGTTGAAATTGCGAAAACTAGGCAGATGGAGTCCATTTCTGCAACCGGTTCAAAAGTCTCATGGTAGTCCACACCTTGGACTTGGGAGAAAACTTTTGCCACCAGAATTGCCTTATATTTTTAGGTGCTTCCATATGCAGCAGCCTTAGTATGAAACACCCACTTGCATTGAACCAATTTCCTTCCCGAAGGAAGAGAAACTAGCTCCCAAGTAGTGTTTTTCTTAAGATAATTAATCTCTTCATCCATAGGAACTTTCCATCTCAGATCCTTCCAAGCATGGTAGTAGGAATTTGGGTCTAAATTTATCATCAAATAAAAATATTCAGACATAAAATGATCAGGACAAGAGAGCGCAATACCTGCTCTTTGGAAACAGACCAAGTTCTCCTTGGATCATCCAAATTTCCAATGTTATCTCCTGTGGAGGAGAGTGTCTGTCAGGCCCATGTTGGGAGATGATTTTGTACTTCAGGTTTCGATGCAGCATATTATGTTTTCTGTACACTAATATAAGAAATCAGAGGATCTAAATCAGGGTCATCACCCCCAATTTCATCATCCAAATATTCAGTAGAATAGGAAGAAAATTCAGCAGTATTCTCCTTCACTAATTCCACCTCCTAAAGAGGCTCATCAAACTTGGCACTCCTTTCGATGATGATCTGTTTTGTTTTGATATCTAGTAGCTTTAAACCTTTTGATTGATCAATATACCCAATAAATATACATTCTATGATTTGCGGTTGGAAAGCCCTTATTTTATCAAGTGGGATTCGGGCCCATGCAATGGACCCAAACACCCGCAGATTCGACACATCCAACTTGTGTCCAAAGTATGCTTCAAAAGGGGTATTCCCTTTCATGGATGAGTGTGGAACTCTATTTTGAATATATTCTGCAGCATGCATGGCTTCACCCCACAAATTTGTAGCCAACTTCTTTGATTCCAACATACAGGTGGTCATTTCCTTGAGAGACCGATTCTTCCTCTCCGCTACACCGTTCTGCTCGGGAGTGTAGGGAATTGAATGCTAGACCTAAATACCACTTTGGGAGAATATTTGCAGCAACTCATTACTGAAATACTCCCCTCCATTATCAGATCTCAATATCTTGATCTTTTGGCCAGATGCATTCTTGATCAAGGCCTTCAGTTTAGTGAATTTTTCACAGACTTCAGACTTCTTTTTGATAAAGACGACCCATGTGTACCTGGAAAAATCATCAATAAAATTTAGAATATACCTTGATCGATTCATGAATGTGATAGGCATGGGACCACAGATATTAGAATGTATCAGTAACAAGATGCATGTAGCTCGGCTTGCCTTCCCCCAATCGAACTTGTGCTCAGGGTGCTTTCCAACAACACAGCCCTTGCAAATTCCAGTGGTTTCCTTGATGACCAGGAGGCCATCAACCATAGAATTTTTTTGTAATTGATGCAAGAATTTGAATTTGAGATGGCTGAACCTCTCATGCCATAGTCTACTAGCTTCATTTCCATGAGTCAGCAGTGCGGTGGGCTTTGCATCTGCCACAAAATGGGAAAATTCATAGGCTTTTGCATGATGGTTTGCAAGGACTTTTGCAACAAGTTTCCTGGATGCAAGTTCTGTGATCTCTACATCATTTGGGTTGAAGAATAGTATCTTGGGTACTCCCGTATGTGTCATTTGATAAACACTCAGGAGGTTTAATACTAGAGATGGTACATACAAAACATTTGAAAAATAGCCATTCTTAAGATCTACAAAACCTTGTCCTTCTGAAATGATGGTGGAGTCATCTCCCATGTGGATGGGGATGGATTTGCCAGTCTCCAAAGATGAGAAGGAGTCTCTTTTAGCCATCATGTGGTTCGAAGCTGTAGAATCTATCAAGCGTGCTTTGGACTTCGAAGTGATTGCCATGAGGGCATGACCTCTTTCATGTTGGGGTTCCCGATCTTGTTGATATCTCCTCCGAAATATTTTTGAAAGATTGATGTGATTTCTCTCAAGGAGAGAGGTAGCTTCATCAATTTTCTTCTTCATGCAGGCATGTTTAGGGTGGAAGCCCTTCCTGCAGTATGAACACTTGAATTTTTCCTTTCCATGATGCCCTTTTCCTTTGTTCTTCTTTGAGCCGGAAGACTCTTCACGATCTTTGAATTTAGTTTTTGGGTTCTTCTACTGCTTTCCTTTACCCTTCAAATATTTGGGCCCTAAGACATAGATGGCTTGATCATGGGAGGATATGATGATCCCCATCTGGACAAGCTTATCATGTTCAATTGTTAGGGACTCAATGAAGGCATTGAGTGAAGGAATCTTCCATTCAGGGGTTGTGAGATTCCCCACATGAAATGTAGAGACAAAGACTGAATAATCAGCTCCAATTTTGGAGAGTATGGTGAGGATGAGCTGATCATCCTCCTTCTCCACTTTACATTGCTTCAACAGTAAGACAATGTGCTTGAACTTTGTGAAAAATTCATTCAGGGTCTCGAAATTGGAAGGCTGGAGAGACACCAACTCATTCTCAAGCCGGTATAATCTCAAATAATCCTACTTTCCATACAGGGTTTCTGATTTGTCTCAAATTTCATTTGGAGTCTTCAATCCTAAAAGATGGAAAAGAAGATCCAGGGAAATAGAGAGACACAAGAATATGAATGCTTCATCTTTCTTGTTCAATAATATAGCTTTGTCTGTCATAGAAGCAGGTTCTTCTTCAGTTTCCATAGTGACCCTATAGATTCCTCTGGCACGTAGTTGGATCTCCATGTCTCCTTTCCATGAGTGGAAATTGAACGGACTCAAGAGTTCTATGGAAGAAGCCATCTGAAACTGCTGGAGCGAATGCTTTCACCTGTTAAAAACCTAAAAATCACAACAAAAGGAGCACCGTAAGGTCGGACAGCCTGCACATTTTAGGCTTTTATCACACCCAACATAGTTAATCAAGAAAGCTTGATCAACAATTTCCTTACTTGGGGTATTAAGTGGTAAGCCTTGGCTTCTGGTGTAGTGCTGGAATTTTTGAGCTTTGGTCAATTTTTCATGCAAGATCTGTCAAAAACCTTGTTTTTGATAGATCTGAGCTTCGTCCTACCGTGAGCTTTGATACCATATTAATTTTTCACAGTGGTCTAGGAACTGAAAACACAGTCTCACAAAGAATTTAGACAAATATGCAGAAAATTGGCAAAATGGTGCTATAATGGAAGTAGCAGCTCGATATCATCAAATGAAAGAATGATGATACAATACAATGATCATGCCAGATGCATGAATGCCAAGACAATTCGAATTCCCAAGGAGTTCATTCGAATTGAATAAGTGAGTCTAGCTTAACTCAATGTAAGCCACAGTGAACACTCAAGTTAACCACTGATCAAAACCCTAATTGACTCAACTGAGCCCTAACTGAAGTCAGAGTGCAATAAATGACTGAGTCTAACTGAAAGTAGCTCAGACACATGTCGATGCAGGCCAACCAACAAGTGGTAGTGTATCAATGACTCCAATGAACCCCTATGAGGTTAACTGAAGTGTAACTGACCATCAGAAGTGGTTGGAGGTTCCCCTGTTGACTCTAGTTCATTAAATGATCATTAAATAATCAATTTAATGAAGGGAGGTGCCTTCACTGCTCTATTTAACTTATTGTAACCATCAGTTAGCAATAAAGTGCATTTATGACACTCAGATCACCCCCGAAGTGCTCCAGTTAGCCTCCCCGAATGTGGGAGAAGGATACGTTAGCCTCCTTGACTGAAGGTAGGCATGGGTGTGCTCATGCTGATGTCATACAGTGCTCCTCTGATGTCAATTAAGTTAATAAAACTTAGGATAGTGGTTTAACTAGGCCAAATTGACCAAAATTAGTGTGTATGGTGGTAAATGTCTCCAACAATTTGTTCTCCTCCCTTTCCTCAATGAGATTGATTACATATTTAAACATAAAATTATCTCAAGAGAATGAGAAACCAAATCCCCAACTTGCGATCTGTTTCAACAAATTTGCTAATTTGAAAAATCGGTCGCAACAGTAAATCTGAGAATTACACATTTAGATAACCAGCTGTATATCCTAAATTGTATCTTTATTTGGCAATTTCCTCAAGATTCAGGTAAATTAGGTTGTTACGCACAAAACCCATGTTTCATATTGTCGATATTTGTTTCCATATTCCCTAAAATCGAGACATGAAGTAAGTTGTCCTTATGTGGCATGAATTTTTAGTTAAGACTATAACAGCTAGTTATGAGTGTCCTGTACATGACAAATCACTCCAAAAACCATCATTAGTAAAATTATGCATAATAGTTTTCAATTCATTAAAATAAAGGAAAATAATCATGATTAACCACTAAAGCATCAATGGAAGTAACATGATATTTTACAGGAAGTTACAACAAAATGATGGAAAATGGAATGATAAATGGATAATAATATGAATAAAATGGATGAAATATATGTCAATAGGTGATGAAAATATGGAAAAATCTGTGACCCAATAGTAACCACTTAATCCATTGTGTTTTTTTATCAGCTGCAAAACATCGAAGATAACCTTCCAAACATTTGTTTATGATTTTTGTTTGTCCATCAAATTGAGGATGATAAGATGAGCTATAAGCCAGTTGAGTACCCAAACAAGAAAATAATTCGGTCCAAAAATTGCCACTGAAAATGAGATCACTTTCACTTACTATAATATTTGGAGTACCATGTAGTTTTTGGACTATCTCCATAAAATAATTGGCAATCATTCTTGCTTTGAAGGGGTGATATAGTGCACAAAAGTGTGCATATTTAGTAAGTCTATCAACAACCACCATGATGGAAATCATTACTTTAGACTTTGGTAAAGCTGTAATAGAAACCATTGAGACCTTTTTCCACCTTTGGATTAGAATGGAAAGTGGTTCTAGGAAACCTAGGGGGTTAATTCTTTCCACTTTATTTTGTTTGGAAACCAAACATTCTATCACAAATTTTTGAACATCAATTTTAAGACCATCCCAAAAAAAATCTCTCTTTATCATTTGGTATATTTTTAGGAAACCTTAGTGCCCTCCTATTGGTGAGGAGTGAAATTCAAAAAGTACATTTTTCTTGAGTTGGGAACACTGACCACAATATAAGAAATCCTTGTACCATAGAAAGACATATTTCCACCTAAATATATTAGAGGCACTAGGATCCTTCTGCAACTTTTGAATGAATGTCCATATTTATTCATCATTTTTCCATTCATCCCTTTCTTTGGATATCCAATCTGGTTGGATGATCAAGATAACATAGAGTAATGCTTCAACATCCTCATCTTTCTTGGAGAGTGCATCCATGACAACATTTTTATTCCCCTTTTTGTAGATGATTTCAAAGTCATATACAAACATCTTTGTCACCCATTTTTGTTGATATTCTAAAGATAGAATTTGTTCTAAGAAGTATTTAAGGTTATCATGATCAATTTTAACCTTGAAATGTATCCCTATAAGGTAGGGGCATCATTTCTACAAGGAATGTGGTATTGCGAACATTTTCTTCTCATAAATGAGTGTTTTTAAGTTATTTCCCTTGATTTGATGACTTCTGAAGGAAATAGGGTGTCCTTCTTGCATTAGTACAATTGCAATTCCATTTCCTAAAGCATCACATTACACAATAATGGTTTTTATGAAGTCTGGTGTTGCCAAAATAGGAGCTTTACACACTACCTCTTTGAGTTGTTGAAAATATTGAGTTTCCTTTGGAGTCCAAGAAAATGCATATTTCTTCAGTAATGTTGTTATAGGAGATGTTATTCTTCCATAGTTCCAAACAAACTTGTGGTAGTACCCTGTCATACCTAAGAATCCTTGAATATTCTTCAAGTTTTTGTGAATGGATTTAATTTTGTTAGGGTCTACCTTCACACTTTCATGAGATACAATATGACCCAAATACTCTACCTGATTTATACCAAAGAAAAAAATTTAAGGTTTTTCATACAATTCTTTCTCCTTTAGTGGTTGTAGTACCTTGCCAACATGTTGAACATGTTCTTCCAAAGACTTGCTATATATTAGTATATCATAAAAGAATACCAGCACAAATTTTCTAAGGAAAGCCTTGAAAATAGAATTAATCAATCCTTGAAATGTGGAAGGTGCATTTGTGAGACCAAATCAAAAAATTCATAGTGACCTTCATGAGTTCTGAATATTGTTTTGGGGATGTCTTCATCCTTCATTTGAATCTGATGGTACCTAGAACAAAGATCCAACTTTGTGAAAACAACTACTCCGTGTAATCTGTCTAACAATTCATTAATGACAAGAATAGGAAACTTATCTTTAATGGTGATATTATTGATATCTCTATAATCAAGACACATATGCCATGATCCATCTAGCTTGGGTACCATTACCACTGGTGCAGAGTAGGAAATTTGGCTAGGCCTATTTATTCTGGCCTCTAGCATTTCAATAACCATATGCCCAATTTTACTCTTATCGCTATAGGGATATCGGTAAGGTATGATGTTAGGAGGAAAATTTCCTAGAATTAAGTGGATAGAATGATCAAAGTCTCAAATAGTTGGAATACCTTTGGGAATATATTCAAATACCTTAGAATGCTTATTAATGACATGTTGGAGATCTGGGGAGATATGGAACATTGAGGTTTGAACATCTAATGAGCATAATTGTGCAACTACATCTTAATGTCCCTTTTTCAATAACTTTGGCATAACATTAGAGCTTATCACCTTGCTTGGTTTTCTTGTGATACCATTTCTCATATTATTTTCCTTCCAAAAAAAATTTCATGAAACATTTTTCAAAACTAAAATCCATTTTTCCCAATGATTGTAACCATTGGACACCTAAGACAACATCAACACCACCCATTAGGATATAAATCATTGGACTATTCAATACATATTCCCCCATAGCAAGATTGATATTATGGCATTTCCCTAAGCAATTTATAATTCCTCCATATGGAATCATTACTTGAAACTCCGGTGCTGGATATACAAATAAATTAATAACTTTGGCTAATTTAAAATGAATGAAATTATGAGTACTGCTAGAATGAATCAATATTGTTATGTTCTGAAATATTCTTCACTATGTGACTTAGCTGTCGAAATTGCTTGATGTTTTCTATAACTAGACCTTTTTACTTGAGATTTAGCAACTAGATAAAGAAGGTGTTGATATTTATACACCCATAATGGCAATCAGTTCTTTTGTGAATATAGACCAAGAGATAATTGAGTTTCTTTTACGGTCATAATTCCATTGGTACCATATAAATTGATCAAGTTCTAAATATAAGGATTTAATAGTTATCTTTTGCAAAGTGGGCACCTTGTGTAGATTAAAAAATTCCTCCATCTGAAAAAGTCACGTGATTGGATCCTTTCCATCAAAATTTCTCATGTCAATTTTGGGAATAAAGTAATTATTTGGACCTCAATTAAACCCATGATGTTGTAGTGCATCAAATTTTGAGGACTCTAAATTCCTAATCTCCAATTGTTTTTCAATTTTATCCAGACATTACTAGAATAAGTGATGTTTTTCCTCCTTATCCTATTCTTGAGGAGATACATGAGGAATAAATATATGTTTAATATCCTTCATCAATTCCTTCAAGTTTTGAAGAACTTCTTTTCTATCCATCCCTTTGAGATCCTCTTTACTAGCCATCCTTTTGAGATCCTCTTTACTAGACAACCCTTTGAGATCCTCTTTACTAGCCATATTATTTTCCAATTTAACTAATTCATTCATTTTCACATTTCCTTTGATCATATCTTCCAACTTGGACACTCTAAAAGATATGTCTTCCATTTCATTGTATGTCGGGGATGAAACCTCTGGGGGTTTGAGTGGAGTATGATTCTTTCCACTTCCTTTTGGTGTCATTTTTAAAAACAAATATATATCACACTCTAGGGTTTACCACAAATAGATCCTTCTATTCAAATATATTCAAATGAAAAATGACGTACCTTTATAAAACCTTGATTAGAACAATGTTTTATGGCTGACTTGTAACTGAGGTAAAATTTCAATTTCGACTCCTCTAGTTCTAAAAAATTGTACTATGGTACCCTGATGTGTCATATTTCCAATGAAGTTGGTTTTACCTAATTTGCATGTGCCAAAAAAAGTTATAGCAAATCTCCCAAAGCTTCTTATTCTTTTCCTATTCAGAAGAGCGAACTTGTATGGTATTCCACGTGTCCAATATTTCATTTTAGTAGTTGAAACTTCTACCATAGATACCCTAGTTTGTATTCCTTTGGATTCAATTAGTATCACTCAATTTAGATCTTTTATGCCTCATATATGACCTTTTTCCCTAGAACACTTGTTTTAGACTAGGTTTTGGACTAGTAAAAAACCCTAGATTCCTCTGCAATTATCTCTGAAACTGTTATTGTTTAGGATCTAAATTTCATACTAGATATAGTTGAACCTATTTTAGAACTGTATTTTTAATCTCAATCTCTGATTCCTTGTAGAAAAATAGTTGTAGTGAAAATTCGAAAATGACTTGTTTTACAGAAGTGAGTCCCGAGGAAAGGGCTCTGATACCAAATGTTATGCACCCAAGTCCCAGAAATAGCATAAAAAGAGAAGAAATAGAAAATTAGAGAGTAATGAATTCCTTCATAATTATTAACATATATAAATAGAAATCCTCTTCGAGGGAAGAACCTCCTTACACAATGTACTATGTACACAAGATAAGACAAGATACAATGATGACTAAAATGAGAATATCTCCTTCCTGTATATAGGAGACATGTGTACAGTAAAAAATAACAGACCCAAGATGACATAAATAATATGTAATGCACCAAAATATATGGGGTAATGTGCCATATTATATGGGGTAATGTTCCGTCATTAAGGGCTTAACAATAAAATTGTTCTGCGTCGCTGCATTGCAGAACTGTTATGTAACTTTTCTATGAAACAATTATGTAGCTGCAATGCAGAATCATTCAAAAGTCGTGCTACAAAATTAATTATGCAGTACTGCATAATTTTCAAAACACTCATTACTCCATCTACCTTCAGTCACATCAAATTTCCACGGTAGATATATGAAGATTATACGCTATCATGAAAACATTTGGGTTTTCCTTTCAATGAGTCCTCCAGAACCTTGACGTGAACCAAATTTGTAAGAAATATTATTAATCCTACATCTTGGCACATCGAAGGTTTTGTTATTGATCTCCTTCCCAAATTGGTCTACATTTTGAAGAATATTTCAGCCATATGCAAATCTTATTCTTTCTCTTCTCAACACAAAATGGCATCAAAACCAAGTGGGAATATCATTAGATATGAACCTATGGGTTTTTAGGTGCTTTAGGCATACCCAAAATTTAGGAAGAAGTTAAATCATGTTAGATGGTTCTGCTATTGTCAAAAGTTGCACAAGAATTTCACTTCTATCACTGAGGATTTTGCATAGAGTTTTGATGGAAAGAATGTAACAATTGGTTATCTCACATTTCTGGTCTCAAAGAATTCTATTGATATTTCATGTGAGCTTCCACAAGAAGTAAAATGTTGGTTCAAGTTACAAGGGGTTAACACACCATATTTTAACTATTTTTTGTTAGCAACTCATCATAATCATGCTTTGTTTAAGGGCATACCGAGGTCCCGACTCAAAATTGAGTATATAAATTTTCTCAAACTTGTCCAAAGGTACATAACTAGGGAAGGGAGGTATGTTAATGTGCACCTGTACCACATATGTTTCCTTTTTCATCTAGATGGAAATTTCCCTATGAAATTTCCTTTCGTTTTTCTTAAAATCTCAATGAAAATGGCCTCTAGGTCACAAAAATCCCTAGATAGACATCATGGACTCTACCATCAATCGCTTATTAAATTAATAATTCTGCAAGAATTGAGAAAATGTAATCATGGCTGGGAACAATTTTTATTGTCTTTTGATTTTGTAGCCCCAAAAACCCCACCGACCCCTCCCAAAACTCAACTATATGATGTTGGTGAAGATATTAGTTTTTCCACTAAACTTAGTGCAAAGGAAGAAAGCACAAATTGAGAAGAGGGGAATGAAAGGTCAAATTAGACCCCAAGAATCCTATCAAGAGAACTCTATAATTTTCATCACAAATAAAGTTAAAAGGACCTCATTTTCAACTGGTCGATGTAGACATAAAAGAAGAAAGCAGGGTGATGACACATCGGGCGTGTTAAAGCAGACCGTTGTTGGAAGTTCTCGTATACCGGCACATGGAAACGAATGCAATTTCTCTAAAGATTCATATCTAGTTAAAAAACAGAGAAGGAAATAGAGTCAACCTAAAACTTATCCACTTCAAGGGCCACACACAAGGGCCACTAACAAGTTTAGGTTGAATTTTAAAGCCAAATTGTATCCCTCTCTTAAGGATAACAAATGATTAACCTAGAAACTTCTTCAAGTGAGAATGTAAGGAAGCTCAAAAAATAGAAGGCCAAAACTGAGATACATAAACCAATCAAAATAAAGAATGATTCTATAGAAAGTAGAGGAAAAGAAATGATTTTCCTTAAAGAGGTTTCTGAAGATGGGTTAGGGTCACCTAGAAAAAAAGAGAGAAGGGTTGCATAGTTTCTCGTTGGTATGGAAGAAACCATTAATTATATTCCATGTTCTCCACAACCATAACATGCTATTCCCTCTATTTTTTAAGCATATTTAGTCACACCAACTCCATATTTGGAGGAATTTTCCTTCGTTGAACCTGAAAGAAAAACACAAGAAATTAATAAAAATTTAAAGAATCGAAAATTAAATAAGAAAGTGAAGAAGTATAAGGATTTGGTTGAGGGACCGAGAAAAAAAATTCAATTGTTACACGACAAAGTGAATATATTTGGTAACAAAAGAGATAAACTGATGATCATATTTCTAAGGTGTATATGTTTTCCCAAAATGTGAATTATATAAATGCTAAAATCATTAGACAAAAAAGGTAATAGAAGGATGAATGAAAACAACAAAGAAAGAAGATTCTGGAAAGTAGTGAAAAACTATGAATTTTGATAGATCTAGGTACACACATACTTTAGGACACCATGCATACTCATAATTAACTGCTAGAGATCAAATGAAAATAATGGTAAACAATTTGAGGTAGTTGTTACAAGCACTCAGTATTTTTCACTGATAGGAAGTGGTATCATGAAACAGTGGTCAATATTTCAAATATTGAATTTTTAATTTGTATAAAGTTTCAACAATTTGTTCTAGATGTTTTGTTTTAGAAAATCAAGTATGAGATAGGAATTCAAAAACTTTATCTATAATTAGATGAGGTGTCCCTTTAAAATAGGATCTTAGAATCATTTTTGTTGAATGGAATCCTCTGTTGGTTAGAATAACTATTTTTAGTAGAGAGGTTGATATTCAAATCCAACAGAAAGTGTCTAGATGATCATGTTGTAAAATCTATATATGGTAGAGCTCAAGGAAAGAAAAGGGTTCAATTTTTGGATGCCATGTGATGGTCATGTGATTTTTTTAAGCATACAATACAATTTCCTATGAACTTTTGATTATGAAAGAATTGTGAACTTTTTGTGTCCAATTATCTATTGATGAATGATTATTGAATTGATTACATAATTGAATGTGTTACATAATCATAATCATGTAACTAATGGTATATACATTATGTGTGCTCATTGCCTATGATTTATGCTTTTTTATCTTTTAACTCCTATATATAATGTTGTTATATATGGGATGAGATATGAGTGAATGAAAGTTATATCTTATCTATTTTATGTATTTTTCTTTTGTTTCATTATTATACTTTGTGATATAATCAGTTCATAATTCAAGACCTATGTGCTCATAGTTCCTTCTGTGATTTGTGTTGTTTCCATATTATACACAAGCCTTCCTTGGCCTAACCTTTAACCAACCATATGAAACAAATGAAATATATTTAACTTCCCTTCCTAGGTGCCCTATATTTTTCCCTGTAGCAGTCCAGCGCATACCTTAGGGATAAAAACAACCACACCTTATCTGCCACCTAGTAATTGTGTGGAACATGATGCTGATTATGGTGACGCTTATGATTAAAATATGATTTGTGCAGAATATTCTAAACTTGTTTTCATATGTGATGAATCTGTTCAACAAATTTGGTTTTAAAATCAACCTTAGTTTGACTATGGTGGGATTCATCATGTGTAGAAGCAATTGATAGTACTACATCAATTAAGGATAATGCTTGGAACCCCAAGAACACCTAAAAGTAGTTGTGGCCAATAGAGCCATGAAGGGATATGTTATAGCTATGTTAAACATATGGAAGCATCTCATACCAAGTGTGTCAACTTTGGAGCTGTATATTCTTAGTGTATGCATAATAATCATTATGAACACCTATTTTTGTCCTTCAGTTTGGGGGTGGAAGGAAGTTGATTTGGCCATCTTAGTGTCCATCATTGACCATAGTTTGATTTTAGGAGTTGTACTCATTACTTTGAGTTTATCTCCACTATTTAGTTATGCTTCCAATCCCCATGGAGCCTATGTTGATGCCTCCTATGTCACAAAGATGTCCCAGTTTGCATATCGAGTCTATGTTGCCTACCTTCAGTCACCATTTTCCTTATGCTCTTCTTCGAAGGAATTTGAAGCCTAAGCCGACCATTCCTCAGTTATCTTGACTTTGCATCTCATCCATTCTCGGTATTGTTACTGGTTCATACACATCTTATTCGAGTTCTTCCACATTATACATTTTTGTTGAGTAGCTCGTGTTGGTTGATGGGGGATGCTTTAATGCCCTCCTTCCAGCGGATTCCATTCCATCAACATCATATCATTTATTATGGAATAGGAGTCTAGAGTCATTTGAGTTCCTTGAGACTTATAGTCATCAGTGGTAGGTTCTCTCACCATCGACAGTTTTGGAAATACATCAATGTACCCTGATTGATGGATTCTTTCAAGTGTTCAACCTCAAAACATCTATTCACACTTATTAGATTGCACTCTGTACATTGATTCCCATTTTCATTATCGGTGGGTTATCTCGTGTATGTTAACGGTATACATCAATGACTGGTAATCAGACGATGGACTACTATGTTTGACCCCGACACATCTATTCACATAGTAGGACATGTACTCGTAGCGTTTTGTGTAGAATACCTTCTAGATTGGTGGCATTCCATATATGCTTTTGCTTTGATCGTTCCATTATTCATGAGATTTCATCTCTCGTGATATTCATTCCAATGATTCCATTGTATATTAGATATCTTCATCCATAATGGAGATATTGATCCATTGTATATTGTACGTACATGACACTTTGTATATCATTCCTATTCATGGCCATTTTATTGTTATGTATCTGGTACTGCTACATGTATTTGCAGCCACATGGAGAGATTGATTATTGTACTACATTGATGAGTGGCTGGTTCTTCCACCTGGGTCTTTATTACTCCACTTATGGGATGAATTTTATAATGTATTTCACTCATCATGTTACCCCTCTGACCTCACACACTGGGGGGAATCTGTTATAGTTGATTTTACCACACCTGGTTGATCACACATTTATGGCCTTCCCTATCCTTCTACAGACTCTTTAGACCCCATGGACTTATATTATACTTTGATGTTCCAATATCATCCCCAAAAATTGCCTGTTTATACCTATAAGTGACTTTTAAAGCAATACTCGTGTGTATACATAGCTTTTGACCTCAAACCCACATACATCGGGATGTGTGCAAAATGACAAATATTTTTGGAGTTTTCCTCATATGAGTCTGAATATTTTGTCTCTTGGCCTTCTATATTCCTTGAAAATGCTCGGATTCAACCCTCCATTTCCTCTTTGGAGCACTATATATTGAGCCTCTTGGATACATTGAAGGAGGAGACATTGAAGAGTAAGGAAACTATAGCCCATTATTGCCTGAGTTTTTCTTATACTTGAGTCTGCATCCCTTTGTCCCTTGGAGCACATAGTGTTCTTCCCAATCTTTCCTTTTCTTTGTGAGCTTGCTATCGAGATATGGAGGATTGAAGTGGTGGAGGCCCAGGTGGAGGACTCAGTTTCTACGGTTTGTAGAAGTGCCGACAGAGTTTGTCATTATTGTATCTCTGATTTATTAATAGAAATATCTTTTCCTGTCCAATTCATGTGCATTTTGAATATGAATATTGAATCCATGGATGTATTTACTTTCTTATAACCAATTGATTATATATTCTTGAGTAGCTCTAACACATTTATATATATCATGATTTCTTTGTTTGTTGTTGTTGAGACAAATTATAATTGCAATTGCATTGTAAAATCTCAACGGGGATCTACTTCAACCATCTGGAATAAGGTATGATTCTATGTCCCTTAGTGTTATATTTTCTTACTACTATTGCATATTGGGAAAGATTGATTTATGGTGGCATATTGTCTGTTGTGGTACCCCCAAGCCATAGGAAGTTTCTCTCCATCACAATCGGGGAAATAGTCCCTAGTGTAACATCCTGTAATATGTACTTGTAGTCTCTCTAAGAGAAGTTGGCCCCATGTGAGATGATATGTAGGCTCGAATGTTATATTTGGTCAATGACTTAAAAGGGTATAAATAGGGAGGGGTTCTCCCTCATTTATACACACCACACCCACTCTTAATTTCACATGAGAGAGAGATACAAATGGAGGAGGAAAGATAGATAGTTGTTCAATACTTCTTACAACTGATTTTGATCATCTTACTATTCTTAAGAAGTTTGCGAGGTTATATCCTTTATGGTTTCCCCGGCGAAAATATTTGTGTATCATGTATATTTTATATCTTATGCATCTTGTTGTACTTGTTGTTCTTTCAAATAAACATCTTAAATAAGCTAATCAAATCTTAGGAATAACTATCAGTCCTACTATATGTCCATAACAAAATTTCAAAAAATTATGGGTATGAAGCTAATATAATTCTTTAAACCTCTTGTGTTTAGGTCAAGGTGAAATTCCTAAGGGGGATATGGGTTTGAAAGGGTTTAAGTTGAAAAACATTAAATTTTGTAGTTTTTTGTAAAAAAAGTGTATACCAAATTCGTGTTTTCACCCCATTGTATAAGAATAAGTAAATAAAAAAGCTACATCCATAAAAGTACTGCTGTAATAAATTCAAACATAATTTCCATATCTTTCAACTTTAACAATCTACTTGTC
Source organism: Pseudotsuga menziesii (assembly GCA_001517045.1). NCBI lineage: Eukaryota > Viridiplantae > Streptophyta > Pinopsida > Pinales > Pinaceae > Pseudotsuga > Pseudotsuga menziesii. The sequence continues at coordinate 383,107 of LPNX010253367.1, read as the reverse complement.
ATTGCATTAAAGTTGGTCCTTGAGATGAGTTATCAATTGCAATGTAAAGAACATAAACTATAATAAAATTCCATCAAGTTTAACTAATGAACACTAATTAAAGAACAATAGTAATGCTAGATAGATCTAGTTTGGATCTGCCTTATACTGAGACATTTTTAGTCAGATATTGCCACTGTAAGGACAAGCTGACAGAATACATACCTTGAGAGAGAGAGAGAGAGAGATACCAACACAAGTAACAACACAATCCTAACACCTTGAGATAGAGAAAGAGGGAGAGAGACAGAGAGATAGAGTTCATAGCACAAGTCTAACAGCCCTAGAAGAGGTACCATATGACCTTCGGTACCCTACTTTAAGTGCACTCAACTTTACAACAGAAATAACACTATGTTGCGTCCAGAAAAGATCATATCTATAATTCTTTCATGGCAAGATACTCCAAGAGTGAATTTATAAATATAATATATAAACTTGACAAGTCTTCTAGAATGGTCACTTAGGAAACCCTAGGTTTTAGGGTGGTTACTATAATAAAACATAAAATAAAGTTGAGTAGAATTAGAATAGGGTACCAAAAGTCATGTGGTAACATGAGCTCTGCAAAAAACCAACTCCTTTGCATCCTTCTTTGAAGAATTTTCTACGGAGACACAACAAAGAGATGGAGGAGGGAATTATAGGAAAGAGTAGGGATACCCCATTTCAGTTGGACACCCACAATTAGGAGAGGGGCTTTGCAATATCGATATTCAAACCCTAAACAATTTAAACCTGACATAGAGGATCTCAAGAAGGAGAATGTGTCCTTTATATGTGTTTGAATTATATGTTTAATGCATGCACCTGATTGAGATTGATTTTCCTTGGATTACCTGTGTAATCATGCACTTGACTGATTATGACTATATGTATGCCATTGTTTTGGATATGTTCATTACCCATTGATTTGGGTACAATATTAGGTTAAATAAATGTATTAGGTTACCCTTCCAAGAGGGAGAAAGAGACTCTTGAGACTGTGGTTCAGGTGATAAAACCTCGAATTGCTAGTAGTACTTGAATCAAACCAAAATCCTATCAGTTATATTCATTTCTTCTTCTCCTAGCATTAGAGGAAATTTCAATTTAAAACCGACCTTCCAAAAATAATACAAATTCCATGTCATCATGTATTAGCTAATCAAAATTCTTTAAAATTAAAAAAGGGAGCACCTCTTAAACAATTTTTTAATATAAATTTGGGGATAGGTATCATAAAAAAACTATTTTTTTGGTTTGTATTTTCGACATATATCCCTGTGTTTTTACTCAAATTTCGATCGGGAAAGCTCGTTGGATGCGGAATTCAATTCCGCATCCAACGAACTCTCTTGATTGAAAATTGAGTAAAAACACAGGGAGATATGTTGAAAATACGAACAAAAAAAGTAGTTTTTTCTTTTCTTACTCTAATGTAAGTCCAACACCACCCAGTTTTATTCACCCACCGAGCAGCAGCGGCCCAGCTATGCATGGAAATGACCCTTGGATATGGTTTACATAATTATGGGGAAGGTCTACTTGAGGTGTATGTGGGTTTTCATTTGTATGTCCTTGGGACTACCCATTTTGAATAATACCTTGAATTTAATAGATAGGGTTATGAGGCCTTCTTGGTTGGAAGAGCCTACCATGTGTCACAATTTTCCTAGGTATTTAATTCTGAGGGTATTAGGGTATTAAATGTATTTATTTACAGGGTTTTAGGTTATTAGGTGTTCTCTATTGGTAATTTAGTAATCATTTTTGCATACATCACAGTGAGATCAATATATTTCCCCTCTCCAAAACCATATTTGATTTGGGTAAATAATCGTTCATCGAAATGGAGTTTAATATTATCCAGCAGAGTCACAAATCCATCCCCATATTTTTCAATTAATTGAAAATGAGTGTGATTAACATGAGGGACATCACAATTATGAGAATCTGATACAATATCTTCAATATTTTTACCTTTAAAAATATCACTTGCAAAGAAATGACACTTTGCATGACCATGTTTTCTAGTATTTGAAGTGGATACTTCAACCACCTTGCAGGGCCTACCTTTGACAATGATGTATCCATTTTTACTAATGGTAGCTTCCTGCTGCTGATAGGTTTTGGAAGCTCTTGATAAAATGAGTCATGTCCTTTTACTACCCTATAGTCTACATTCTCAAATGGCATTCATTATTGCTAAGGTTTAACACACTAAGGATGGTTATTATGTCTTAGATTATGGTGTAAGGATAAGATCTAGACTCACCACCCTTAGAGATTGTTTGGACAAAGTAATCATAAAAAACATAAAAAAATATATTAAAGAAATCCATAACAAAAACTTTTCAATTACACCACATTCGACACGAGCTCTCTGCAATTCAACATGAGTTGTACAACAAACCAACTCCTCCGCGTCCTTCTTTGAATAATTTTCTACAGAGACACAACAAAGAGTTGGGGGAGGGCATTATCATTAAACATCTTGCAGACCTATAACTTCGTCTTCAAGCACTCTTTTGGAAAAATGAGACCATGGTCAGATAAACACTTCAATAAGCTATAGCTTGATACTCACAGATTATTTTTATCGTTAACATATGAGACACTACATGAATTTTCTTAGGGAAACTTATACTAATTTTATAATTCTTTAGTCAATTACCTCAAACCCCATTTTGGAAGACCTATAACTTTAACCTTAGAGACTATTTGGAAAAACTAATCATGTGGTTAGAGGAACATATCAACATTCTAGAGTCCTATATCCTCATATTAAATTAATCCTTCAAATAGAGAGTATGTTGTGCATTTTCTTGAGGCCACTTAGCCAATTTTAGTAGCAGATTTTATACTTAGTCAAATTGTGCCATCTATAGGGTATATTTTTTACTTCACCAAAATAATGAAGCAATGATACTAGATGATGTAAGACATCTAAATGAGCACAATAAAAAGGGGCTTCACCTTCATATTCAACATCCTTTGACCTAGGCGTGCATTTTACTAAACTCAACCAAACAGTAATTAAGGTTGATGACATGGAAATTAATGGAAAATAAGTAATTAAGGTTGATGACATGGAAAGAAGGACATGGAAGTTTGGGCATTGGAGCCATGATATATGCCTTGGAGCACTAGGTGGCACAAATGATCCATTCTGTGGACATTTGTTGAAGATGATGTGGCCCACATGTGTGTGGAGCCCTTGAAGTGTGAATGATGTTTTTTATTAAACCCTAGAGTAGGTGTAAGATTAGATCTTCAATATTGTCTTGTGAACACACACTCCAAAATGAAATTCATGACTTGAATTTCTAATCTTAACAAGCCTTCTAGAAGGGTCAATCCACTAACCCCTACCTTTTAGGGTTGTTACCAAACAACATAAAATAATGTTAGGTTGAGTTAGGATAGGGTATTAAAGTTCATATGGTCCATAAAAATAAAACAATAAAATAAAATTCATCATACCAAAGGTACACACAATAAGGACCCTAGGACCAAGAAAAGATAAAGGACTATAAGTCAACCAAAAGGGTCACGAAAAACAAGTTAAGACAATCGTCATACCCACAAGACCAAGGTGTACCATAAAGGTGTAAAAACAACCCATTTCACCCATAGGACCAATAAGGCTAAGGAATTTAACATTTTCTCTCTCAAGGTATATTGTCACATGTGTTTCATATTTTTTTTATCATCACAGTATAAGGAAGAAGATCGAAACAGTCTATGCCTGCTACATACTTGATTTTGGTTAAAAAGAACTTCTACTTTCATGGACATTGAACTATAAATGAGTTGTGAGATTCAAAGTAACATGAACATAATCTATAATGAAATACATAACATGAACATAATATGGCATGAAATACATAACATGAAAATAATTTGGAATGAAATTGGAGACAACATACCTCCCCTCATCATAGCCCAAACATTGTTAAGTTTTTGTAGTATATGTAGTATTGAATCACTCAACCTCCATGAAGATTTATAAAATCAATACAAGCCATATTTGTACCATTATTTAATATTCTAAGCTGAATTTTTATGAGAATGCCAACATACCTTTACAATGCTTCCCATCACCTTCTAGGCCTTCTTTTTGGTATAGCCCCTCATCATCCTAGATTCAAACATGGATTTACTCAATGAGATAAAATTAAAAACTTGATAGAACAAACTAACACTGATGAATAGGATCCTCTTGGTTTCAAGAATAAGTTGCTGGAGAATTCTAATATTAGAGCAAACCTCCCTTCATCCAGAGGAGCAATGAAGTCAAAATTGACTTTGATGTTGATTTGTTTGATTGAGGGAGGTTTTATCAAATATTAAATGACTCCAATAAATTATTTTGTACTAAACAAGGTCATTCGCATGAAGGCATAATCTCTTATTCCCCATACCCAATGCATGTACTAGAAAAAATATTAAATTTATATGCAAAAATGTGGATTTAATTTATTATCAAAAATAAGTATATACATTTTTTATTATGACACTTCTTTCTAGGTTTTTTTTCTTTTTAGAAAATCAGTAAGCAACTCATATACTACAACTTGTCTCTCGTCGCATCTACAACTTGTCATACCGTCTTCCTAGTAGAGTACTCGCCAAGTGGTTGGTGTTGCAAGGGGTCGAGATTTGTTGCAATAATGTAAAAATGTTAAATTGATATATTAATAATTTATAATGACAATTTTTTCATTAAAAAAAGTATTACATAGGTTTTTTTCACCTATTGTGGCCACATCATGTACTTCGTGTCCCTGTATAGGCTCATCTTGTATAGTATGATCCTCTACATTCTATGGAGTTGAAAACTGAAAAAGTACAATTGATATTCACCATTTCAATCTAAAATTTTACATTCTAGCATATGAATTCATTCATTACCTAGATTCGAAGCATGACCTTCGATAAGTTGTCCTCCATCGTTGACATTAGGTGGATCGTTGATTTCTTGCTCAAAATTGAGTCAATATTTTATTGCATATAATTATAACAAATATACTACACAAGTAATCATTATTAAATAAAATTCATTGATTTTATACACATGCACGCAAGATGGATCACCAGAAGATTTTGTTTTCCCAGAAAATATTTTTTGGTGTTTAACAACATCCCCAAAGTCATGTTGGAAGCCAAGATTCAATTCTTCCTCTGTGGAAACTTCATTGAATTGATCAGCCTGTATTTTTACATAATGCCATGAAACTACATTTTAAATTTTAATGAAACAAAAAAATAAGTTGCAATTTTTTCAATATTTAATATTGTTTTTTTTATACTTACAATTCATGCTGCTAAATTGGAATAACCACCAGGACCAAGCTTGTGTTGTCCAATTTTTTCTTGTCTGGCATTGGTGGCCTTTGATGTGTCTGACAACCTATGAAAAGGTTGAAATACATTGTATGTTTCAAATTTGATCTAAAAAATAATTATAACAAGGTTTATAATTACATTGCTGAAAGTATTCCATACCTTCCTTTTCTTGGTGGTAGCTTTCCTACTTTTCTCAAATCCCTTTCCTTCCCATCTTCTACTAGGTCTTTCCACTCTCTTGCTAGAATCATTGGAGGACGCTAATACCTAGGGTTCCTTTCTAAATGAACCCTAAATTGGTCCCTCACAATCTTCATATGTTGGCCAGCCTTCTTTAGAACCTCCGCTCTATTGAAGCTATCGTTGTCGAACATGCCAACCAAGCAATTAGTGAGCTCATATTTTAAATTTTTTGTTTTTTTATCCCACCTTGTGTGGATGGTGGGCCCAAATATCTCCAATGAGAGATCATTTATATGTTTATAAAAAACATCAGTTCATGTAAGACGATCATGTCATCATTAGTTGTAAAATAATGTTTTTTTATAATATTACAAACAAATTATGAACAATAAGTTAAACAATGTATAAATACATGGGATCTTATCTATATTTATGGGAACAAGATTTTCATCAAGCAAACATTTTTTCTTCAGTGTACCCATTCTAGTGACAGTAATATGCAGTAAATAATGCTTGAGCATTATCATCGCTAATCTCTGCATCGGACCCTTGTTCTCTACCATTTGGCGTGTGTCGACCACTAGCAGTTCCACTCACATCTAGAATCAAGGGTGTCACGGATTGTGTCTCCATCTTTTCAGTTGACAAAAATGGCACTGTGTGATGTGGGTGGAGTCGTATGCTCATGTTACGACTCTCCATGAACATCACTAATACCAAATCCTCCCTTACCACTGGTGTGTGGGCACGAAAAATCCTATAGATACAAACAAATTGTTGGTTCACGACCATATACAAGTAAAAATTATAAAATTATAAATGAATTGATGTTCTAATTCAAGATACTACAACTTAATTTCAAGGCCTTATATCTCTTCACCAAAACATCAATGTTTTCTTTAATCTTGTTTTCCTACAGTTGAATGAATAACGGACGAAGGATATCCTCATTAATTTTTAAGGTCTTCTCTATCATTTTAATTGGGTATAAAGAAGATCCAATTTCAACACCGCACATGATCTCATCCACATCAATATCAATTGATTTATCTGATGCTAGATCAAATGCTGAACCAGTAGCCTACAACAAAAATATATATAACATTACTAAAATGAAAGAAACTAAGGAAAAAAACATAATAAATTAACATATAAATTACAATTACGTATATCTTCTTCCTCGAGAATGGCATTGTATGATCCACAGCTGGGGCCTTGCCTCGATCATCACCCTACAACAAAAATGTAGAAAGCATTATCATAATGAAGGAAATATACACAAGAAAAATACCTAACATAAAAAAATATTGGCCATATTATATTTGTGTAATTAGAAATAGGTATACATGATGACTCAAGGATTTTGTACTCAGTCGATCAACAATTGGGGACTTTCTTGATCAGTTCCTTACAACAATTAATTGTATAAAATATTATCGAAAAGAAACTAGTGTACCCACGAAAAAAATAATTTAATATTTAAATGAACCCAATATACTCATGAACAGTAAATAATAATAAAATATATTGTGCATATTATAGTAGTAAACTTAAAATGATGATTACATCTTTCCTCGGGGATGTTCTACTCCTCTAATGAATTGTCGAGGAGATGCCCTGATCACTTGTTTGTGATGAAAAATACATAATTCATTATATAAATGAAACCAATATACTGATGAAAATAAATAATACTAAAAAAAATATTGCACATATTATAGTAGTAAAATAACATTGAAGTATACATGCTTCCTCGAAACAGGTATTGTCTGATCTAATGGTGGTAGGTAGATACCCCGATCAACACCCTGCAACAAGAACATAGACAACACTATCTAAACAGAATGATTATACTCATGAAAAAGCATAACAAATAAGCATTGTATTCATATTATATTTGTAAAAAGACAATGATGTGTACCTATTTCCTCGAGGATGGTGTACTCCTCTGATCATCTACTGGGGGGGGTGTCCTGATATCTACCTTGTGTCTTAAATATATGAAAATAGAACAATATAGTACCAAAAAATGCATAAGATATTGGAATGAGTAATTAAAGGTTGGGTAAATTGTTAGATGTACATCTCCAATAATGACCATGCGTGTATCTATTCGATTCAAAATGTAATTAATAAGCAACTCTTCCCCTACATCTATTGATTTAATGGCACACACAAAAACACGATTTCCTTCACGTCCCTCAAATATGCAATTGGGTTTCTTAAGTGTAGATCATTGTTGTGTATTTTTTATAAACTCCGCAATATTCTCTGTAGCTTTTATCCTTCTGTCAATGTGCAACATCGTTCCTTTATTTTTATCCGTGTCTTTTAGCTATATATAATTTGAATATAATCTGCATCTATGCATACTTCTTGTATATGTGACCAGTCACATCCAATATGTGTAGTTCTAACAGGGCCCAATATACTCCATCAATTCAATACATTTGTCATAACTGACCAGTATGTCATCCATGAAAAGAAACCCCAAACCATGTAATGACGATGGTGCAATTCAATATATCATCTCATTCACACAAAATTTGTATTTAGTTGAGGGATATCCTTTGGTACCCATTGTTTCACTATATGTTTGTACCTAAATGGTGCCTCGATGTCGTCTATAAAATCATCTTCCTAATAACATGACCCCCCTTCAGTGATAAAAATTTGCATATGTATTTGGAATTTTATTTTGATCTTTTTACATCTAGTTGATATACTTGTTGTATACCTTCTCGATGTCTCATTTTCCTCTTGGCTTCCTAAACTCCCCTCGCTTAAGGAAGAAAAATATAAAAAATACATGTTTGGTTCTTCCTGCACCATGGGAAACATCATTCAATATTACATCTCACCCATGTATTTCTCATTAAATGTTCCTTGAATCAATAGTGAGGTTTATGGTTATTTATTTCCATGAATGGTTAGGTGACGAATGTGGAACCTAGTACCTAAAGAATAATTTATGTCTATAATACAAATCTAGAACCAGAAAAGTATTGTTGTAATAAATTCAAACATAATTTTCATCTCTTTCAACTTTAACACTCCACTTGTCACTGTGTTAAATTTGGTCCTTGACATGAGTTATCAATTCCACTCAAATTTACAACAACAATAACCCTATGCATCCAACAAAGATAGTATCTATACTTCTTTCATGCCAAGATACTCCAAGAGTGAAGTTATGAACATAATATATAAACTTGGAAAGTCTTCTACAATAATCACTTAAAAAAACCTAGGTTTTAGGGTGGTTACCATAATAAGACATAAAATAAAGTCAAGTACACTTAGAGTAGGGTACCAAATGTCATGTGGTCACATAACAATAAAACAATAAAAGTAATAAGGTTAAGTCATCATACCAAAGTTGGTCAGGGTGCCATGCACAATAAGGACACTGCAATAAATTCAAACATAATTTTCATCTCTTTCAACTTTAACACTCCACTTCTCACTGCGTTAAAGTTGGTCCTTGAGATTATTTATCAATTCCAATGTATAAAACATAAACAATAACACCTACAATAAAGTTTGAATCTTCCTTATACTCAGACATTTTGAGTCAGCTCTTGTCAATGTAAGGAAAATATTTCAAAAGACATACCTTGAGAGAGATAGAGAGAGAGAGAGATCTTAGAGTGCTGATGGTTTAAGTTCACATTTTGCGGTTGTAGCTCAAAGGTTGGAGATTATGGTTCACACTTCACAACAAAACTCTAGTATCCCTAGAATAAGTACCATAATAAAACATAAAATAAAGTTGAGTATGCTTAGCGTAGGGTACCATAGGTCATGTAGTCACATAACAATAAAACAATAAAATTAATAAGGTTAATTCATCATACAAAAGGTGCCTAAGGTACCACGCACAAGAAGGGTGCTAGGACCAAGTAGAAGATGAAGGACCATAAGTCAACCAAAGGGGTCACAGAAAGATGATAATGCAACTCCCATACCCACAAAATCAAGGTGTACTGTAAAGGTGGAGAAACAACCCCTTTTTCCCATAGGACCTACAAGACCAATGACTTTAATATTTCCTCTCCCCCAACATATATTGTCACATATATTTTTATCATCTTTGTATAATAAGAAAGAAATAAAAAATCTATATCCAGAAAAGTATTGTTGTAATAAATTCAAACATAATTTCCATCTCTTTCAACTTTAAAATTCCACTGGTGACTACGTTAAAGATGGTCCTTGAGATGAGTTATAATTTGCAATGTACAGAACATAAATTGTAACAAAATTACATAAAGTTTAACTAATGAACAGTAATTAATGAACAATATTAATCATAGATAGATATGGTTTGGATCTTCCATATACTCAGACATTTTGAGTTATCTCTTGTCAGTGTAAGGACAACCTTTTAGAAGACATACCTGGAGAGAGAGAGAGATCTTATAGTGTTGATGGTTTAGGTTCACATTTCACAGTTGGAGCTCACGGATTTGGAGATCATGGTTGAAATTTCACAACACAACTATAGCACCCCTAGAAGAGGTACCATAATAAAAAATAAAATAAAGTTGAGTGTACTTAGAGTAGGGTACCATAGGTCATGTGGTAGCATAACAATGCAAAAATAAAAGTAATAAGGTTAAGTCATCACACCAAAGGTTTCCAAGGTACCACAGAAAATAAGGGCGTTGGGACCAAGTAGAAAATGAAAGACCATAATTCAACCAAAGGGGTCACAACAAGACAATAATGCAACCCCCATACCCACAAGACCAAGGTGTACCATAAAGGTGAATAAAAACCCCTTTTACCCATAGGACCTACAATACCAATCACTTTAATATTTTCTCTCTCCTAATGTATATTGTCACATATATTTTTATGATCACTGTATAAGCAGAAGTAAATAACAAAGCTACATCTATAAAAGTAATGTTGTAATAATTTAAAACATAATTTCCATCTCGTTCAACTTTAACACTCCATTGGTCATTGTGTTAAACTTGGTCCTTGATATGAGTTATCAATTGCAATGTACATAACATAAACTGTAACAAAATTCCATCAAGTTTAACTAATGAACAATAGTAATGCTAGATAGATATAGTTTGTATTTCCCTTATATTGAGACATTTTGACTCAGCTCTTGTCACTGTAAGGACAAATTTTTGGAATACATACCTTGAGAGAGAGAGAGAGAGATATCTTAGAGTGTTGATGGTTTAGGTTCACATTTCATGGTTGCATATCACGGTTCACATTTCACAGCACAACTCTAGAATCCATAGAATAGGTACCATAAAAAAATTTAAAAAAACTGAGTATACTCAAAGTAGGGTACAATAGTTCATGTGGTCACATAACAATAAAACAATAAAAGTAGTAAGGTTAATTCATCATACCAAAGGTGTCCAAGGTAATACGTACAATAAGGGAGCCAAGACCAAGTACAATATGAAGGACCATAAGTCAACCAAAGGGGACACAATAAGATGGTAATAAAACCCCCATACCCACAAGACCAAGGGGTACCATAAAGGTGGAGAAACAACCCCTTTACCCATAGGGCCTACAAGACCAGTGACTTTAATATTTTCTCTCTCCCAAGGTATATTATCGCATATATTTTTATCATCATTGTATAAGCATAAGTAAATAACAAAGCAACATCCATAAAAGTATTGTTGTAATAAATTCAAACATAATTTCCATCTCTTTCAACTTTAGCACTCCACTAGTCACTACATTAAGTTTGGTCCTTGAGATGAGTTATCAATTGCAATGTGCAGAACATAAATTGTAACAGAATTTTGTCAAGTTTAACTCATGAACAGTAATTAAAGAACAATAGTAATGCTAGATAGTTTTTTTTTGGATCTTCCTTATACTCGACATTTTGAGTTGGCTCTTGTCACTATAAGGACAAGATGTCATAATACATACCTTGAGAGAGAGATAGAGATATTAGAGTGTTGATGGTTTAGGTTCACATGATGGAGCTCCCGAGTTGGATATCACGGTTCACATTTCACGGTTGGAGATCACAGTTCACAACCCAAGTATAACAACCCTAGATTAAGTAACATATGAACTTTGGTACCCTACTTTAAGTGTCCACAAATTTATAGCAACAATAAACCATCTTGGCTAGCAATAACACATCTTAGTAAACTTATAGGGCTTATGCAACTTAAAGAGTCTACGAGGGATTTACCATAGTAAACACTTGCCACAAGAGCCAGGGTTTCAAGGCTTGAAGGACAAGGAAGGATAGTGGGTGAGACACCAAGCTAGGAATAAACCCCTAACCCACCAAACAATGTTTCAACATTTCATAAATAAAAACAATATTTCTTACTTGATCGTCACCAATAGCTTTAGGAACCAAGAAAGGATCCTCCACAAGGGCTAGGATTTCAAGGGCTAAAGGCACAAGAGGAGAGTGGACATAGGACCAAACTAGGAAATAAATGCATCAAACAAACTAATTAGTGCTTTAACCTTTATTAAATATAACCAATATTTATTACTTTAATTATCATCAATATCCTAGCATAATCACATAAATCCAGCCACTACACAAGCATTGCATAAATTCCTCATGAAAGTTGTTACAATAAATCATATATGCACCAAAAGGATCCAACTCTTAATCTTTCACGGGATTTATCCCTCATTTAAAACATGAAAATGAAGTGCGGAGGAACTAGCTCACATGACAGAAGGAGGGTGAGGAGGATCTCTCCTTTTATAGGACAATTGCTTCAACTTCCTCTACAATAAAAAATGAATAAGTCCACTAAAAACCCTAAAACATGAGGGAAAATACATCCTCCAATAAAATGAAGAAAAATAGCACATGGTCCACTCTAAGTACATCAAGTAAGGCCCAAAGAAGGCCTCCCAACTAGTGCATTAGTCCAATTCTAGGCTGAAATCCATCTTTTATTATGACTCCTCAAGTCTCCAAAGGCTGGGTGCTACCTCCAAACCATGACCAAAAATGCATGCTAGAGCCAAAACTACTATTTGATACCATGTGCCAATGCCCAAGAAGACCTAGATGTGTGCAAGGTGAAGAGTCTCTTCATACAAGAGGGGTACATATTGGCCAAGGAAACCAAACACTCCATCCATCAACCAATGAAATCCCTCCAAGGCATGCCACATCATCCAAGTTATGCCCCAAAATATGTAGTCAAGTGCCATGTGTTAGATTTTATCATTTAAGCAATATGATCTTAGGACCTTATCTAAGAGAATAACATGCACATCAATAATCACAAGAGACAACAGACACAAAGAGTTTTTCTTGGGGAAACCATAAAGGAGAAAACCCCACAACTTCCTCAGAGATAGAATGAGCACCAATGGAAAAAGTAAAACCCTAAGACAAAAAGATGATCTTTGATAGCTATTCTCTCTCTCACTTGTGCGAGCTCTTCTTCTCTCACTCATGCGCTACAGTTGAGTGAGTGTGTGTCCCAAATAGAGAGTTTAACTCTCTATTTATACTTTTTTTACACTTGAATTTTACTCTTACAAGGCCGACCTCACTAGGAGAATATAATAACCCTAATACCCCTCAATTGTGGGGACTATTTCCCCAACTTACAACGGAGGGTTAACCTCAACTCAATTGTGGGGACTATTTCCCTGACTTACAACAAAGGGTTAACCTCAATGACTTTACCTGACTTTATTATATTAATGAATCCCCTAATAGGAACATCAGGGTACAATGAAATACAATATAAGATATACAAGTGTATACATTTCGAAGTTACAAATACATCAACACTCCCTCTTAACTAGGAAGGTATTCTCTTGACACAATTCATCGGCACAAGTCTTCATCACTGGATCATTCATCAAAGTTGGATCATCATCATAGTTGGATCGTCATCATCACTAGATCGTCATCAAAGCTGGATCATCATCATCATTTCTCCCACTATCTCGATAAAATGGTGCTATCTCTCAATTATACTCGTCATAGGAATTTCTACAGAGCCATCCCTTTTTCATGCATGTTGTAGGCCTAGCCTCCATGTAGGTATTCATCTTCTTTAGCACTTATATCCCAATATGGGATTCCCAGCTTACCACCATGTTAGAAAGGCCCACCTAGCACTTATATCTGACCATGGGAGCCCCATCCTACCACCATGTCAGAAAGGCCCAGCACTAACATCTAACCATGGGAGGCCCAACTTGCCACAATGTCAGAAAGGCTCATCCAACACTTATATTTGACCATGGGAGGCCCAGCCTACCACCATGTTAAAAAGTCCCATCACTTACATCTGACCATGGGAGGCCCAACCTGCCACCTTCTCAGAAAGGCCCAACACTTACATTCGACCATGGGAGGTCTAGCCTGCCACCATGTTGAAAAGGCTCAACACTTATATCTGACCATGGGAGTCCTAGCCTGCCATGATGTAAGAAAGGATCAGTGCTTACATCTGACCATGGGAAGCCCATCCTACCACCATGTCAGAAAGTCTCAACGCTTACATCTTACCATGGGAGGACCATCTTGCCACCATGTCAAAAAGGCTCAACACTTACATCTGACCATGGAAGGAACAAATATCGCAGCCATGTTAGAAAGGCTCTGCACTTACATCTAACCATGAGAGTAACCAATCCTACCACCATGTCAGAAAGGATCTCAAAATCATCACTTATCCTTAGAAGGAATCTCGATCTGGAGAACACCAAGCTTCTCCCTGAAGTACTCAAACTTCACTCTACCATTTCTAGCATAGAATCACATCAGGGCTGATTACATCCAAGGATAACCTACGAGCTTCACCAGGACTGATTACATCTGAGGACAACCTACAATACTGTTTACATATGAGAAACCTACAAGCTTCGCCAGGATTTTATGCTCATACAACCTGGCTCACCAGATATGATAGAACTCATCACTCCCTATTTCGAGAGATCTCGATCTAGATCACATGCTAGAGCTTCGTTGCTCCTCTTCTACTTCAGTTGTACTCACTGCCACATAGGACTGCTTTCTACTAAACCAAGAGATCACACCTGATCCCATACTGAAACAGTACCCCAAAGTTCTCTTCATATCAATGGAATTGACTACCCAATCCGAATCCACATAACCTTCTAGGTAAATATTTTGATTCACCTCATACTTGAGCCCATAATCAACTGTACCCTTCAGGTACCTCAATCAAGTGAACATGTCTCGGATCCATCAGGAATTGGCTCAATGTGTTCACAACAAAGAAAATATCTGGTCTTGTATTCATCAAGTACATCAATGACCCATTCATCTAACGATACATCGTAGCATCAACAGATTCCAATGAAGCATCACTCAATAGCTTCAGGTTCGATGCCATAGGTGTGGCCATGGATTTGAAGTCCATCATCCCTAACCTATTCCGGATATCTACTGCATACTTCCCTTGTCCCAGGGAGATTCCATCTGCATTCTGGCACACCCCCATCGCTAGAAAGTAGTGCATTATACCCAAGTCTTTCATCTCGAACTGGGCAGCAAGCTTCCTCTTCTTGAAACTTTAATGAGTTCCTCGTGTCCTGTCAGGAATAATTCATCGGCATGTAATAGGAGCATCACTGGTCTTCTGCCTTCAACCTTGAAGCAAAGGTTGGAGTCCGCTTTACTCTTAGTAAATCCTAGAGCCATCAGTAATCTGTCTATCCTATCGTATCATGTCGAACCTCAGGGTCTTCTACAGTCTCTCGCTCTGAAGTGGAGCATCATTCTCCCTCTATATTCCGTACTCCATGTATTGAAACATTATGTTCTAGAGTGACAAGTAGCTTCCTCTGCTACTAGCATTTTATGTATCCATCTAGGGTCACTGGATACCAAGATCCTCTATCTTGAACCTTTTCAAAATTTCTTCTCACACCCAGCTGTGAGCTTTTCATCCTCTATATGCTTTCATATTCAACCTTCTAACAAAGGTTAATATTTTCATCAATCTAGGTGATCTTCAAGTTCCTCATGTAGGTGTTATTCCATGGGTGCCTTCTCAGCTCGTACAAGGCCTTCTTTAATTTGCACACATGAGTCTTCCTGTCATGTGTCTCAACTTCAAGTGGCTTCAAATGTATCTAGTAGTCTATTCCTTCTTTCTGTGAGAAGCCTCACGCTACAAATATTGCCTTGTATCCCATGATGTTTCCATCTACTACATGCTGGATCTACGGAATTCCCTTCAGGTCTCAATACTGCATCCTAGACATCATTCTTCTCAAACTAGTACTCTCCTTCCATTTCTTCTTGGCTACTTCTTCATAGATGGAAGGTTCTGAATCAATGATGTCGCTCAACAGTGTCACATAACTACATTGTTTATGAGGTAACATCACATTATTCTTCATCTTGGATTATTTCTCGACCTGTCGTCACTTGTTCTTCGGAACAATTCTCATCCTTCTTTTCTTGTAGGCGATTGTACATGATATTTCCTACAATTCAAATGCATTAGTTGTATGGTTATAGAAACATTTCATAAGGCATATTCATAATGGCAAATTATTATGCATAAATACATAATCATGCAACCATTTTAGCCAATACAACATTTATCCATATCTCACAGAAACTTTCTAGATGCCTTCCATCTCTACCATGACATCATTGAGATTGTGCATTAATCCAGTATGTGGGAAAAGACGTTTCATTCTAGATAAGTAGAAAAGGAGAGTTGTATAGTACCATGGGCTACTTACCCATCACATGCATATTAGTAGTATACTGTCATTAATGCAAACATTCTATCATGCATAACACATCAACTGAATATAAACAAATGCATAACAAAATAATATCATGAAATGACAATTGAATACTTATCTTTATTCGTTTAGTGGGTAGAATCCTTCTTGAGCCTTCAGCTTCATCATATTCTTCATTCATAACAACATCATTTCTTATCCAAATTCCAAGATGGATAAGAGGTTCTTCAAGAGTTGAGTCATTTATATTCCTCATCGCTTGAGGGATCTTCTTTGGATCATGAGAGATTGATCTTCAATTGCTCCCATTTTCTCTTCTATTATTATGAGTCAATATTATTATTGTGTGCACTCTTCCCAGAATCTGTTGAAGGTAATCACTTCCTTCTGGTACACATTCCTTGAATGAATGAATCCCATGATCATGGGAGGCCATTCAAGGTGGTTATAACAATATCTTATTCTTCTTCGATTGCTTCGTCATAGCATCGAACACTCACTTTTGGTGTCTTCAAGGATGAAAAATGAGGGATGATATGATCTTTAATAAAATATGCCATGATTCTCTTGGCTCTAGCCTTAGCCTCATCTCCCTCTGTCTCTTATAACTTATTTACTGAAATACTGATGTAAGTCAATTTCTTCAAGGATCACAGAGTTCCTATACTTCTTCTGATTTATATTCTTCTCTTCAAAATAGCTTGGTCAAGGAATCAAACATTTATTTAGGTGTCTTTAGGGAAGACACTTGTGGTATAAGGTGATCCTCTTGGCCTTGACCAAGTTCTTCTTATGCAAGGGTTTAGCCTCATCTCCCTCTGGAAATGGAACCTCTCCACTTATGTAGGTGTCCAATTCATTTTATTTAAGAACTAGTGAGATCCTATACTTCCATGCTTGGAATTTTTCATCTTCACCAAGATCGTCATCAATTTGGTGTGATTAGTCATTTTGAAATGAGAACCTCAAACATAAATAGCAAAAGATTAGATCTTACCGATTTGAGGTGTCTGTCCTGGTTCTGTATCTGGCTGATCTAGGGTTTGTTAGAGAAACCCTAATTTTCAAAACTTGGATTATTTCAAATCTGATTGGATAGAAATATGTGCCTCCTCAAGGTGAGCTAAGCAGCATACTCATTTTCCCAAAACTGTGATAAAAAATGCAAAATATCGGATGCCCTAGTTTTCTTCAATTTCTTCTATAGAATCTCCTAATAATGTTTCTGCAATATATCGAAAATTACTACTATTATATGTATGAAATGTCGCACGGAGGTATCCTTGTATGTCCTCTTTCCAACATCGCAGGTTTTAGCAGAATTGGTTTCACAATTGGGACTTATGAGAGTTTTCCCAAGGTGACTTATTTCAGTACTGTTCAGCATAGCAAACTTGTACAGACTTCCATGTGCCACGGTTCCACCTTTAGGGTATGAAACTTTTAACACAAAAATTAAAGTTTGTGCCCTATATGGAAAATCTTTCAAAATTTAATTTGGACCTTCGTAGCCCGAGATATAGCAATTATCCCAAGGTGTCATTTTTAGGGATGAATCCTGGGATAGGATGAAACCCTGATTTAGAGAAATCATATCTCTCAGAATATACTGAATCTGATGCTGAAAATTTTACATATGGTATATTAGGAATTTATCTTTGGCTTGTAAACATTTCAGATCTTGATCCTTCTCCAATCTCAAGATATAGAGAATGTACCAAAACTACTAGTTTTAGTATTTTAGGGTTTTTCAGGTCCGGGGTTAAATTAGGGTTTGACTTTCCCGCAGTTTTACCAAACCAAAAATTTCGATCTTGGTCTCTAAATTTTGATTTTGAGGAGGAGATAAATCCTATGCTGGGATCACTCAAAAATTCCTCTTTTGTGAAAATCCCTAATTTCCTGCAGTAGTGGTAAGTAAAAAACTGAAAATACTCAGATTAAGATTCTGCTTCGACAGAAAGATCCACCCTTTAATAGAGAGTCAACCTAGCCTCCTTTTGCTGATGATCTGTGGAGAGGGACCCAAAAAGTAAGAATCCCTAGATTATGTAGTTGTACAATGTCTTCTTCTTAGGTTAGCTCTGATACCATGTTAGATTTTATCATTTAAGCAATATGATCTTAGGACCTTATCTGAGAGAATAACATGCACAACAATAATCACAAAAGACAAGAGACACAAAGATTTTTCCTCGGGGAAACCATAAAGGAGAAAACCCCACAATTTCCTTAGAGATAGAATGAGCACCAATGGCAAAATTAAAACCCAAAGACAAAAAGATGATCTCCGACAGCTATTCTCTCTCTCAGTTGTGTGAGCTCTTCTTCTCTCACTCATGCGCTACAGTTGAGTGAGTGTGTGTCCCAAATAGAGAGTCTCACTCTCTATTTATACTTGTTTTACACTTGACTTTTACTCTTATAGGGACGACCTCACTAGGATAATCTAATAACCCTAATACCCCTCAATTGTGGGGACTATTTCCTTGACTTACAACGGAGGGTTAACCTCAACTCAATTGTGGGGACTATTTCCCCGACTTACAATGGAGGGTTAACCTAAATTCCTTTACATGACTTTATTATATTAATGACTCTCCCGATAGGAACATCAGTGTACAATGAAATACAATGTAAGATATACAAGTGAATACATTCTGAAGTTACAAATACATCAACACCATGTCATCCCAATCATGCCTCAACATATGTAGAAAGTGCCCAAGAGTATCCCACATGTGGTCTAGGAGCCAAGTAAATGATTTAATGTCCATGCCATCATGTGTGCAACGACTGCTTATGTGGGAAAATGGAGCCAAGATAACCACCACTTCACCAATAGAAGACCTCCAAGATGCTAAGTCATGTATGTTATGCCTTCAAATATGTGTCCATGAAGATCAATGATGATGTGTCATCAAGAGACAATTTCCATATGTACAATATAATGCCCCAACAGATGTAGAAGGTGCAATATCAACCCCAACATGCACAAAGGGTAATCCCTCACCTTGTGGACATAGGTTATTGAAATGAATATCTTTTGAAATGATGGCTCCTCCCAAGCAACCCCTTTTCTTCATCCATGTGCAAGGGTTATTCTGCTGCCACAAAACCACTCACAGTCCATGCCCCAACAATGTGCCCTTGTGTTGTTGTATTGTCTTGCAATCTAGGCTCAAAAGTCTGTTTAGACAAACATATATTTCTGTTGGAAAAAATAGTGGTACATGCTGCTACATACTCGTTATTCATGGATTCAAATCTTCCTAGGTACAAATGCTAGAAATGGTTGCAAGCTGCCACAAGATTGCTTTAGTACTACCCTTGGGTTCAACATCTAATACTGCTGAGTTTATTTGTTATTTTTTAGGTCACCTGAGGAAGCGTACAGTGCTAGGGTTTTTACTGACGAAAATCCCTCCAAAATCTATCCATAATTGTGCCCTAAAAGAAACTTAAATAGTCGTTTATTACTATCATGGTTTGCTTGGATGCTTGTAGGTCATGATGGAGGCCAAAGTTGCTAGTATATTGCCCACATACTGCAAAAAAAGGACTATAAAATGCCACGAAAAACCCTCTAATATGTTCCAAAGGAATATAAAAAGGGCTCTTGGAATTTTCCATAAACATTGGTAGAGATAATTTCAATTGGAGAGATATAGGCCATGCCATCTACAATAGTGTGTCAACCAGATGTTTTATGAAACTTTAACCATATTCCCAGTCAATGAAATATAATTTGGTGTCTAATGAGGGCCAGTGTCATCACAGTAATAGAAGAGCATAGTAGACAAAGTGATGAATAAATTCTAAACCAAAAATAACTCAATAAATCACACCACATCCGCTTGGGGACATTACAAATGGTAGCTTAATGCATTGAAAAGTAGGAATAAGCATCATTCAATATGATTTCACCATTTGTTTGATACATAAGTACATTGTTGCATGCAAAATATTTCATTTTGGGGATATGTCCGGTCACAAATTTACCATTTTTTTATATACTCTTATCATTATTATCAATCCAATTTTATTATCCTTTTAACCCTTTATTTATCCTCAAAACCAGGATTCATGCCCAAGGTGTTTTTTATGAGTATTTGTTTATTATGAACCACGTTGTTCTCCAAGTTCTTTAGATCCCCTTCATATCCATGTTCCAATTTATGAGTGAAATTCTTCAAAACAGATACGTCATGGATTCTATGAGGCTTCCCTTCATGAGCAGATTTCAAATGTTGAATTGTGTTCATATTGGTTCTCTAATTTATGAATTGTGTTCATATTGGTTCTCTGAATTATGAATTGTGGGAAAATAAGGATGCGAAGGAGGAATCAAACCCTTCTCTAGACCAGAAGAGTGCTGCCATCTATCAGCATTAGAATTACTCCTCACCAGTTGTAGTTATTGAAATGGTGTTTGCACATAAGGCCCTATGTGGAGGGTGCCAATCATATTCATTTGTTCTCCATGGGTAACCCTTCCAAAACCAGTATTATAATTTATAACCTTGGCCAATTTTAAACCCAAAATAAGAAACACTAGGACCCACATCCATCGAATATCATGACCAACAACAAGAGTATACCCTAGATTGGCCCATCTATCATCATCTAAACTACACATAATACTCTCATAATGTTCAAGTTGATAGCTTCCACTTGGTTTCGTGTCATGTCCTCTTGCAGTGCTTTCTAATGCATCACCCTCCTAAAAGGTTTGCAAGTGCTTGGAAATTTCCAAGCAATTCAATATTCTCTAGACAATCAAAATGATTGTGTAGATGTTTGCATTGATCCTTGATAATCAACAAAAAATGAGTACTTTTAGTCTCCTAAATATTTAGTAACTGATATAGCTACTTGATTCATAGTAGCTGAAAGCTCAACTACATCTTCCAAGTCATCCATTTCTTTCAGTACTGGTTTCCTAGGCTCCTTTGAAGAAATATTGTCTTGACAACATCAGTAACTACTTCTTTGGATGTTTGTGGAGGGTTAAAATTTTCCTGCTTCTCATCTTGAACCTTATATGCCTTACTGAGAAGTTCCTTATTTTTCTTCTTGTTGACAACTATCTTTGCAGCATCACCAATTTTTGTAACATTGTACTCGGAATAATGATTTGAAGAACATTTGATCTCCTTTTTTGTCACTCTACCTACTAAATCCTGCATGCCTTCACTTTCAACAGGAAAAGAAGACACCTGAAGTTGAGCATCCATTTCACAAATATCGCTATTGGTGGTGCATAAGTGATCCTTATCCTCTATGTCAATTGGCTTTACATTGGCAGCTGAATATTCCCCATGTAATTAGTAGGCACATGCCTTAACCTTCCCCAAGTACTTTATCATTTTTGATGGCTCTACTTTTGTTTCTATATCTAGAAGATCGTTAACAGTCACCAACTTTTTTATTAGATTAAAAAAAATCATTTTTCCTCCAAATTATCCATATCAGTGGTATCATAACCAAAGTAATACCATCAAAGTATTTTTAACGTTCATTACCTTTAATGGCTTTAACAATCCATTTGATACATAAAACTGCTCCTTATTTAGCAATATCAATTAATGTGTGCTCTGTGTTTAAGCAACAAATGTCACATTAAATCTTGCAAGGCATTTTTTGCTCATTAAGGCAACCAAAGGGAGGTTATTAAGAGGTTGTTGATCAATTTATAGGTTGTTTGATATTGGCATGACCAAGATCATATCAAGTTGTAGGTCATTGAACATACATATTTGTTGCTGTATAATAATCTCTCATGGCTAACTGGCATTATGCCATTTCCCTCCACACGATATTTTTCCCTCATTAGTAGTCATGAATTGGAATGCTTCACTAAGTAACGAAAAAATAAAGTTGATATGCTATTTTCTTATGGATGAATT
This sequence comes from Pseudotsuga menziesii, assembly GCA_001517045.1. Classification (NCBI taxonomy): domain Eukaryota; kingdom Viridiplantae; phylum Streptophyta; class Pinopsida; order Pinales; family Pinaceae; genus Pseudotsuga; species Pseudotsuga menziesii. Next base: position 360,920 of record LPNX010253367.1, on the reverse strand, counting down.
TGACACTGCTCCCAAATTATACTAATGAAATGACTTATAGTGTTTTAATCTCTATGTTGATATTTAGTTTTCAAGGCACCGAGATCCCTAAAAAGGAATGCATGGATATAATTCATTTGTTAGTAAATGAATTTTGTTAGTAGGATCATCATAAAAGGTGTCATCACTCAATCCCAACTATATTGAGTGATGATTTCCCAAATCACTAATTAAAAACATGCCATATAGTGCATCCTTCATATCAACAATAGATGCCTCCGAACTACTTGTAATCAACAAAAATACTAATAAGAGAGTCATGTTCTCATAGAATGTAAACATTCGAATATGAATGATAGTGGAAGAATCCATGCAATAGTAGGAATGAATCCATATTGGTATATGAAACCCAAGGAACCTGTTTGAGACCATACAATGATTTCCTAAATCAGGCCAATGAAGAGTTCTAAGAAAACCCTTGTTGAGTTTTAGTTTGTTGGAAAGTAAAATTTAGGTTGGGAGTGGATTAAATTAAAGATTTCCTATGATTTAGAGTACCCCACATCTAAAATTTATGTGAATGTCATACATGCATGGTTTTCTATGAAAAATTATTAATCTTTGATCTCAAGCATACAATGGTATAACAATTCCATTCTACAAAAGTATTTTCCCTAGTACTTTAACCGCACTTTTCCCCTTTGCTTGAGCTCAGAAATTGGAGGTTTGAGGTTGTGTAGTGTTTTCCCTTGTACCATTTTCTTTGGTGATGGAGGATCTATCATTTACTTGCACATGTCCTTCTTCTCTACTTTTTTTTGAATGATGGACATGTTCTGATTAATAACCAAAGACCACAAGACTATTTCAATAGGTTGGAAGCATTTTCAAATTGAGTCTTTGCTTGGGCTCCCAATTTGTTAATGAAATACAAACCCACCAAAAATATGGCTACAAACTTTAACTATGACAATGTGGAAAGCTCCACCCAAGGATTAACCTGCATATGACTTTTGTTATGAGTTGCATGGTAAGGGTTGAAATTGTGGCTAATCTTCTTTTGCTTCATGCCCATATCTTGTATTTTGGGTACACATCCATTGATTGCATAATTCATCCATGCCTAGTTGTCAAAGGCCACAAATGCATTATCCCATGATTGTTTTTCTAGTTTGTGTTTTGCTTAATGATGGAAAAGTCATGAGGATTCAAACCGCTCCTTAAATTTTTGAATTCTATGTGTTTTGTCAAACCACTAGTATTTGATAATATTAAAGTCTTAGAGTTTACTTTGCTCTATTTTCCCTCTATACATACTTGTAAACCAAAATTGATTCCCAAAACCATGTTGGAAGCTCATTTGCAAATCAAATTTAACATGGGAATGGATTTTATGTTGACGGGGTTTAAGGTTTTCTTACCCACTTGGTAGAAATATTGGCATTGCCCTATTCTAGTGTATATGTTGGCACATATTATCATGGAAAGACCCTTCTCTTGATAGAAAAAGATAGGAGACCACAACAAAGATTTTAATACTGTATGCTTGGGATGGACAACAATTTTGACTTGCTAAGTGTTGAATGTGATCATTTTAGACAATTGCCAACAATCATGTTACTTAATTGAATGAGGAACCAAAACTCTACTTCAAATATGTTATGTACGGCATGTATCTTGTGAAGGATTGGTCGGTTTTTTTACTTGGCTATTTTATTTGGTTCCAATGAGTGGCCAAGGGCATCACAATCCTTGATCTTCAAGTAGAGGAACCTTTGGTATCTGCAGCTATACACAAGTTTCCTTATTTATAACTAGGTTCATAATAGTTGAGAAGCTTATATACATACCTTACTTTTTATAGTATGCATAGAGTTTTATGGATGTACATATGCATGCCTGGGATGATTTGAAAATAATGCATGTACATTATATTGGGGGTATCTATATGCATTTACATTATGAGCTAGTCATGTATATATAGATACTGATAATGGTTAGAAAGGTTTGCATTCAATGTACTTTGTGGTCTAGATACATAAATTTCTACCGAATATTGTTTGAATAATTCATGCATAAATTTATTTTGGTTATCATGCATGTTATCTAAAATTAAATGTTATATTTTCCAAGTGAGAATGTTGGGCCTCGAAATTGTCTTTTATAATGGTTTTGTTTACATTAATTTCTGACTTATTTACCGTAATTTAATATATCTATGTTCAATAAGGTTTCCTTTTACTCTGTTTTATTAATTAAAATCTCGTAAATATAAAATAAGACAAATATGTTATTTTTATGTATTAAATATAGTATTTTGCAAATAATAGACGTTCTGCACTCCATTCAACCCCTTCTTTCGGTCCTGGGTTCTGAATTAGATTTGGTTGCATGTTAGTTTACTGGTTTGGCTTACTTGTTTCTTCTGATCCTACATGTGCAAATTGAAACCGTGAAATAATCATCAACTTTAAAGCAATAATGTTTAAAGTAATAAGATAATCATTAGCTTTAGAGAATTGGTTTAACTTTAAGATGAAATTATTTAAAGTGATAATGTTTTCATGCCATATAAAGTAACACATAAAACTTATTAAAAAGTGGTAAATATTAATTGTTTGTTTAATACATTAAATCATGGCAAGGCACCTCACGTTGCATTTTATCATGCTCATAAAACATTTAAATTATTACCTCACCTTTCTTTAATATTATGTGTGCCTTTTAACTATATCACATGGTTTCATACATAGTAACTTTATGGTATTACATTGTATTCTTTATTCAACATAACTATTTATTATATATGTGCAGGCCATGAAGTAATGCACGCATAGTGGAGGATTAACACATGCATCACATGAGGCAGGAAAGCAACAAGAATGGCGCACCCAATCAATGGAACTCCACCACAGTTCAACAATATAAAACCCAGCCATCAATTTGGCCAACAAACTAGCAAAAAATCCACTCATAATCTGGATTTAAGAACAAATCTTGGTTACAGATCATCTGGATGTTCATCCAGACGCCCATGCAGGCCACGTGTTTTTAACAGACAGTTGATTTTTGGGCTAGATTTGTGGGCAAATAGAAGCAAAATTGAAACTTCTGGAACATGGGTTTTGAGCAGAATAGGCCCATTTCGGTCACTGTGAGGATTTTTTTCCAAATTCATAGTCATTTGGGAGAAAATCATGGTTCTCTGAAACCAACTTTTCCAGAAATTATGGTTGGTCGTTTCCTGAATTCGTGGGTAGTTGTTATAGTAGTAATGAACCTCTATTTTTAGAAAAATATGGTTGACCTGATCTCCATTGTAATCATCTTATAAACACCTCTTTGGGTTTGAAGAGGAGGAGGAGAAAATTCTTTGTAAAACTTTTCCTTAGTTTAATAAAAAAGTCTCTATTTCAGCTGTTGATGATCATTCTCATTTCTCTGTTGATGATCGGTGACTGAGTAGCGTAGGAACGTAACCCCTGATTGCTGAGAAGGGCCCCTCAATAATCATTGGTTCTATTTGTGTATATTCATCAGTTTCTTTTTATGTTTGTAGCTAATTCATTTCGTTTATATATATATATTACGTTTTTCTATAAGTTATTTCATTTCTGCAAGCAAGATGTTTGTTTTCCTGTAGGTGACACTTTGTTGTTTATTTCCTGACCTTTTATGCAATTTTCCACACGGAGGGTCATTCGTCCCTGTGTGTAGACTGTTTTTCAGACTTCTATTCATTCCTCTATGCATATTGTTTTCCATCCTTCTATTCGCACCTTAATGCAGACTAGCGTTCAGCCTTTAATTCGCACTTAAATAGAAATTTAATTTATTTTCAGAATTTTTAGTATTTCGTTTTTGCATAAATAGTTAGTTAAGGTAGAGGTTAATTTTCCAACATTCCACCGTGTTATGTAGCTAGTTGGGATTCGAATCCACCTCTAACAATTCATATTTAGTTCTGTGGAAATTGAGCACAGTGATAGATTAATTTTACTCACAACAATTAACAATTGATCATGCAAAATCACTCACAAAAGAGACTGAAATTGGAGCTGAACACTAAACTGTATTAAATCAATGTACAATAGCCAACCCTGTAACATAATAGGTTGCTGAATAAATAACATACATCATGGATTCGAATGCATGAGGAGCAATTCGAATCTAGCATAAAGCAGGCTTACTAAAAATAAGCAAATCCCCCATAGGTGTAAAAAGTTGATCCCAAATCTATCATGGAGCTCACGAATTGGAAAAATGGCTTAGGAAAGCTAAAGAGTGGTGGAATGGCATCGCATACATGCTTTTGCAAGGATAAAAGAGTGGAGGATGAAGAGGACAAAAAACTAGTTCACCTCACCTAGTCTAGCTTTTCCATTTGCCTTAAAACACTGAAAAAGCAGGGAATAAAGCAGAAAAAGCAGAAGGGCACCTAGGAGGCCAGGAATAAAGCAAATTTGATTCCTTGGGATTTCCCATGTGCTACATGAGTCAAATAAGGCAATTTTGACCACTATGGATAGGTAAAAGACAACTTGCACAAGGTGGGACACATGAACTAGGCTAATAAGACGAAAATAATTAAATTAATGTCTAAGTGGGTAAACTATGGGTTGATTATTCTAACACCCCCCCTTAAGCCTGAATTATGAGTAATATATCAGAAAATTATAGGTCCTATCAACAAGGCTTAGTCACCCTTTACATACTGCATGTTCATTTAAACAAGGAAAGAGGCAAAACCAACTTGGGAAAATCGTCCCTTAAACATGGACTGTAAACAAAATTTGGAAATCTTGTCTTCACTCATGCTTCACAGCATGATCAGCAATCCCCAGCAGTGATTTGACATTGCTGAAGTTCTTCTCACAAAATGCTTTGGTGAAGATATCAGCTACTTGTTCTGAAGATGAACAGAAGAGTAGGTGAATGGTGCCAGCATGCACAAGTTCTCTGATGTAGTGCATATGGATCTCAATGTGTCTGGTTCTCTACTTCTGAACTAGATCTTTGTAGATTCGAATGGTACTTTGGTTATCATAGTATATGGTAGTTGAGTACTCTGGTTCGAAGCCACACTCTCCAAGTAAACCCTGCAACCATAAACATTGAGTTGATGCATTAACAACTCCTCTGTACTCTGCTTCTGTAGATGAGAGTGCAATGGCACTCTATTTCTTGCTTAACCAGCTGATTGGCCCTTCTATAAGCATGAACACATATCCTT
>LPNX010253367.1:321572-353990 GCA_001517045.1 Pseudotsuga menziesii | reverse complement strand
ATCACTGTGGATCAGCTCGAGGGGTGCAGAGGTTCTCTCATGACTAGCTCTCTCAAATTTGTGCTCTGGGTGTTTTCCTAGGATACAACCTTGGCAGACTGCTTTGGAAATTTTTATCTTGGGAAACCCTATGACCATCTCTTTTTCACTAAGATCAGAAATATATTTGTAGTTTAGGTGGCCAAATCTTTCATGCCAAAGCTTGCTTGCTTCATTAGCATGAATCAGAAGAGCAGAGGGGTTTGAGTAAGGTAGGAAGTGTGAGAACATGTATACCTTTTGAGCATGATTCACAACTCCTTTTGCAATGAATCTACCACTTGATATCTCTATGATCTCAACTTCATCGGGGGAGAATATGACTTTATTAGGAGACCCAGTGTGGGTCATCTGGTACACTGACGATAGGTTGGAGGAAAGACCAGGCACATACAAGACATTGCTGAACTGACCATGATCAAGATCAATCCCCCCTTTTCCCAAACTTTCAGTGAGAGAGTCATCTCCCAGTACTATAGGTGGTCCTTTCGACATGTCAAGTGAGGAAAAGGCCTCCTTGGTCGAAACCATGTGTCTTGAAGCTCCAGAATCAATGATAAAACTGGGTGAGCTTGATGTGCTAGCAACCAATGCATGAACTCTCTCTCTGTTGATGTATATGTAACTTCGGAACGTATTCATCTATGTATCTTATGTATTGTAACCTGATGTTTATTCCGAGATGTTTCTATTATGTATTTGAGTCATGTTGTCATGCCCCGATGTTCCGATCGGGAGGATCAATAATGTAAACAAGTCATGTCAAGTCATTGTTAAAGTCCCCACAGTTTCGGGGCACTAGGGTTATTATACACTCATAGAGATGTAGGCTCTAGTAAGTAATTGTTAAGTTGGGCCGACATGATTGAGTGCACTTCAAGTGAATAGAATAATATAAATAGAGAGTGAGAGTCTCTCTATTTATCACTTGTAACACACATCATTCACTCACTCAAGTGTGGTGCATTAGTGAGGAAGGAAATACACTGGGACTAGACAAAAGAAGAAGACTATTGCTTTGGGGATTTTACTATTTTGGTGCTGATTCTATCTCTGAGGAAGTTGCGGGGTTTTCTCCTTTATGGTTTCCCCGAGAAAAACTCTTTGTGTCTCTTGTCTCTTGTGATGTGCTTATGTTATATTGTTGTACTTGTTATTCTCTCAGTAAAGATCCTAACATAATGCTAGCTTAATGTTGAAAAACTAACATGGTATCAGAGCTAACCTGAGAAGAAGACATTGTGAAGCTACAGAATCTAGGGATTCTTACTTTTTGGGTCTCTCTCCACAATCCATCAGCAAAATTATGCTAGGATGACTCTCCATTGAAGGGTGCATCTTTCTGTCGAAGCGGAATTCAATTCTGAGCATTTTCAGTTTTCGATGCGGAAATTAGGGATTTCTACAGAAGAGGAATTTTTGCGTTATACTAGAATAGGATTGTTCTCCTCATCAAAACCTAATTTTAGAGACCTGGATCAAGAAATTTGGTTGGGTGAAACTCCGGGAAAGGAAAACCCTAGTTTGACCTCGAGCTAGGAAAAACCCTAAATACTAAAACTGGTAAGTTTTGGTACAGTCGCTATATTCAGAGGTTGGAGAAGTCTCAGAAGTGGAAAATTGCATGGGAGAACTATAAAATCTTGTTGAACACTGTGTCCAAAACTCAGCCTCATATTCACTATATTCTGGGAGATATGATCCCTCCAAGTTAGGGTTCCAGCCTCTTCCAGAATTCATCCTTAAAAAGGACACCTGCGGAGAATTGAAATATCTTGGGCTACAGAGGTCCAAATGGAATTCCTTAAGATTTTCTAGAAAGGGAACGGACTTTACTTTCGGCAGTCCAAATATCAGACTCAGAAGATCAACCAATGACACGTGGCATACCATACAACTTCACTGTTATGAACAGTCCTGTAACAGGTCACCTTGGGAAAATGATCATAAATCCAAAATGGTGAAACCAATTCTGATGAAACTTGAGGTGTTGGATCAGGGACATGTGATGTTACCTCAATGAGAAATTTCAGACACATAGGAGCATAAATTTCTGAGATATCACACAAAAAGTAACAGGCATTTCTGCAGAAGAAATTGGAAATATAGGGCTTCCTGTTCCCGGAGCTTCCCTCCATTGTTTTCAGAAAAGGGGTACATTGGACAACTCCATTTGAAGAGATCTATTTGTATATCCAATCAGGTCTAAAATATTCCAAGTTTTGAAAATTAGGGTTTCTGTGACAAACCCTAGATCAGCCAGCTCCGGAACCAGGACGGACACCTCAAATCGGTAAGATCTAATCCTTTGCTATTTTCATTTGAGGTTCTCATTTTAAAGTGATCTATCACATCAGATTGATGATAAGCTTGGTGAAGTTGACAACTTCCAAGAATAGAAGTATGTGATCTCTCTGAAGAAATTGGATTGGACACCTACATGAGTATAGAGGTTCTAGTTCTAGAGGGAGATGAGGCTCAAAGCCTTACACAGGAAGAACTTGGTCAAGGCCAAGAAGATCATTGTTGATTCAGTCACAAATCAACCTGTACTACAAGTGTCTCCCTAAAGACACCAAAGATGTTTTGATTCCTTGACCAAGCTATTTGAAGGGAAGAATAGAAATCAGAATATGACCTTAAGAAACCAGTTGAATAATGTGAAGATCCAGAATGTAGAGACCATGTAGTCATAAGAGTCTCTGAAATCAAGAACAACTTGAAGCGGTAAAAGAAGAAGTGAAGAATGTAGAAGTGGTGATGGCCACCTTGAATAGCCTCCCAGGATCATGGGATTCATTCATGCAAGGAATGTGTGGTAGAAGGAAGTGATTACTTTTATTAGACTTCAAGAAGAAGAAGAAGCTCGAATCATAAAAAGAGAAGAGAAGATGGGAGCAATTGAAGATCAAGCTCTCACCATCCAAAGAACATCCCTCAATCGATGAGAAATATGAAGAACTCAACTCTTGAAGAACCTCTTATCCACCTTAGCATTTGGATAATAAATGATGCTATCATGAATGGAGAAGACGATGAAGCTGAAGGATCAAGGAGCAGTCTACCCATGAAACAAATAAAGATAAGTATTCAATTGTCATTTCATTGTTTTGTTATGCATTTGTTTATATTCAGTTATTGTATTATGCATGATAGGATGTTTGCATTAATGACAGTATACTACTAATATGCATGAGATGGGTAAGTAGCTCATGGTGCTATACAACTCTCCATTGCTACTTATCTAGAATGAAACCTCTTTGCTGACATATTGAATTAGTGCATAATCGCAATGTTGTCATGTTAGAGATGGAAGGCATCTAGAAAGTTTCAATAAGATATGGATGAATGTTGTATTGGCTAAAGTAGTTGCATGATCATATATTTATGCATAAGTATTTGCCAATATAAATATTCCTTATGAAATGTTCTAACCATAAAAATGCATTTGACTTGTAGGAAATATTGCATACATAATCGCCTACAAGCAAAGAAGAATGAAGACTTGTTTTGAAGAACAAGTGACGACAGTTCAAAGACAAAGAATAATATGACGAATGTAGCGACATCATTGATACAGAACCTTTTAGCCATGAAGAAGTCACCAAGAAGAAAGGGAAGACCAGTTCAAGAAGAATGATGTCAGGGCGCAGTATCGAGACCTGAAGAAAAGTTCATAGTTCCATCATGCAATAGATGGAAAAATCGTGGGATACAAAGCAAGATTCGTAGCACAAGGCTTGTCACAAAAGGAAGGCCTAGACTACGAAGAGACATTTGCAACCAGTAAGAGTTGAAACACATACATGATGATATTGATGAAGATCTTAACCTTTGCTACAAGGTTGAAGATGCAAGTCTATACACTAGATGGTCACATAGAATATTAGTAGCATAGGAAGCTACTTGTCACTTCAGTACAGAATGTTTCAGTGCATAGAGTACAGAAGACAGAGGGAGTATGATGCTTCGCTTCAGAGGGAGTGACTACAGAAGAAGATCCTGAGGTTCGACATGTTACTGATGACTCTAAGCTTTACTAAGAGTAAAGAGGATTCCAACCTTTGCTTCAAGGTTGAAGACGGAAGACCAGTGATACTCCTGTTATGTGTCAATGCACTATTGTTCTAGGTATGGAGGTGTGGCGGACTGCAGATGGAATCTTCCTTGGACAAGGGAAGTATGCAGTAGAGATCCTGAATAGGTTCAGGATGATGGATTGCATGACCACACCTATGGCATCGAACATGAAGCTATTGAGTGATGCTTCATCAGAGATGGTTGATGCTACGATGTATCGTCAGATAATTGGGTCCTTGATGTACCTGAGACCAGATATTTGCTTTGCTATGAACACATTGAGACATGATCACCTGATGATTGCAAAGCATGCAGGGGTACAGTTGATTATGGACTCAAGTACGATGCGAATCAAAAGATTAACCTGGAGGGTTATGTTGATTCAGATTGGGCAGGTAGTGCCATCGACAGGAAGAGTACTTCAGGATTTTGCTTCAGTATGGGATCAGGTGTGATCTCTTGGTTTAGCAGGAAGCAATCCTGTGTGGCACTGAGTACAGCTGAAGCAGAGTATGTCGCAGCTTGTTCAGCTAGTTGTGAGGCAGTATGGTTGTGGAAGCTACTGTCGGATATATTTGATCTCCAGTTGGATGCTACTTGTATACATTGTGACAACCAGAGTTGCGTGAAGCTGTCAGATAATCTAGTGTTCCATGACAAGTTGAAGCATGTCGAGATCAAGTATCACTATATCAGGGATATGGTGCAGAGAGGAGCAGTGAAGCTCCAATATGTTGCGATGGAGGAACAGATAGCTGATGTATTGACGAAGCCATTGGCTAGGCTGAAGTTCATGTACTTCAAGGAGAAGCTTGGTGTTCTCCAGATCGAGGTTTCCTCCAAGGGAAAGTGATGAGTCCCAAAGCCATTCTGACGAGCAGGTCAGATGTAAGGGCTGAGCCATTTTGTCATGGTGAGAGGATTGGTTCCTTCCATGTCAGATATGAGTGTTGAGATCCATAGCCATTCTGATGAGCAGGTCAGATGTAAGGGCTGAGCCATTCTGTCATGGTGAGAGGATTGGTTCCTTCCATGTGAGATATGAGTGCTGGACATTCTATCGAGTAGGACAGATGTAAGGGAAATTGCCATTCTAGGAATGGAGGCACCTGGTCAGTTACCAGGATCACTTAGTGTAGGACTGAGTAACCATTCTGACATGGTGAGAGGATTGGTTCCTTCCATGGTCAGATGTAAGGGCTGAACCATTCTGTTCATGGCTAAAGGATTTAGTTCCTTCCATTTCAGATGTGAGTGTTGGCCATTCCGACGAGTAGGTCGGATGTAAGGGAAACTGCCATTCTCTAGGAGAATGGAGGTGCCTGTTCAGTTACCAGGTAGCTCAGTCGAGGACTGGGGGCCATTCTGATATGACTACTGAGATGTGTTCTCATAGGATCAGATGTGAGTGCAATCCCTTCCATCATTGTGATAGGATGTGTTCTTGTCTGGATGGATGTAAGTGCAAAGCCTTTCTGGAGCGACTGAGGGATGTGTTCCCACGTGCTTAGATGTAAGTGCTGAAATCTTCCATCACTGTGATAGGATGTGTTCTTGTCTGGATGAGAGTCTTTCATCACTGTGATAGGATGTGTTCTTGTCTGGATGAAAGTGGGAAAATCTTCCATCACTGTGATAGGATGTGTTCTTGTCTGGATGGGAGTCTTTCATCACTATGATAGGATGTGTTCTTGTCTGGATGAAAGTGGGAAAATATTCCATCACTGTGATAGGATGTGTTCTTGTCTGGATGGGAGTCTTCCATCACTGTGATAGGATGTGTTCCTGTCTAGATGGATGTGCCTTTCTGACGAGTAGGTCAGATGTAAGTGCTGAGCCTTTTCACATATGTTAGTGATGTGATGTCCTATCATGCTGGTGAATGTGAGTGTTGGGCCTTTCTGACGAGTAGGTCAGATGTAAGTGCTGGGCGTGCCTTTCTGACGAGTAGGTCAAATGTAAGTGCTGGGCGAAAACCTACATGATGGGTAGGCCTACAACCAGCATGAAAAATGGTTGGCTCCGTAGAACTTCTTGTGATGAGAAGAATCATGAGATAGCACCAGTGATGATCCAAATCGAGTGATGATCCAGATCCAGTGATGACAGCCGATGATGATCCAGATCGAGTGATGATCTAGATCCAGTAGTGATGATCCAGATCGAGTGATGATCCAGATCCAGTCTAGTGATGTTGATCCAGATCGAGAGATGATCCAGATCCAGTCCAGTGATGTTGATCCAGATCCAGTGATGATCCAGATCCAGTGATGATAGCCAGTGATGATCCATATCGAGTGATGATCCAGATCGAGTGATGATGTTCCATGATGATCCAGATCGGGAGATGATCCAGATCCGATGATGAAGATGACTTGAAGATGAGATGATCCAGCTGATACAGAGAAGAAGACCAGTGCTGATAAATTGTGTTGAGTGAATACCTTCCTAGTTAAGAGGGAGTGTTGATGTATATGTAACTTCGGAATGTATTCATCTATGTATCTTATGTATTGTAACCCGATGTTTATTCTGGGATGTTTCTATTATGTATTTGAGTCATGTTGTCATGCCCCGATGTTTCGATCGGGAGGATCAATAATGTAAACAAGTCATGTCAAGTCATTCTTAAAGTCCCCATAGTTTAGGGGCACTAGGGTTATTATGCACTCATAGAGATGTAGGCTCTAGTAAGTAATTGTTAAGTTGGGCCGACATGATTGAGTGCACTTCAAGTGAATAGAAGAATATAAATAGAGAGTGAGAGTCTCTCTATTTATCACTTGTAACACACATCATTCACTCACTCAAGTGTGGCGCATTAGTGAGGAAGGAAATACACTGGAACTAGACAGAAGAAGAAGACTACTGCTTTGGGGATTTTACTGTTTTGGTGCTGATTCTATCTCTGAGGAAGTTGCGGGGTTTTCTCCTTTATGGTTTCCCCGAGAAAAAATCTTTGTGTCTCTTGTCTCTTGTGATGTGCTTATGTTATATTGCTGTACTTGTTATTCTCTTAGTAAAGATCCTAACATAATGCTAGCTTAATGTTGAAAAACTAACACTCTCTGTCATCTGAACTTGATCCTCCTTCTCTCTTCTTTGAGATTTCTGGAAGGGAGATGCCATTCTTCTCCAGGAGTTGGGTCAGCATATCAATTTGTTTTTTCATACAAGAGATTTCAGAGTGATTTCCCTTATTGCAGTATGCGCACTTGTTCATTTCACCTTTGTTTTTCTTCTTCTGGTAGTTCTTCTTAGAACCTTGTGGCTCCTCCGGAGACTGTTTCTTGTCTCTCTTTTGCTTAGGTGGCTTTTTAGCTTTCTTTTTTCTTTTTGAATCCACCTTCGAATCTCCAGCAATCAAAGCTTGATCTTTGGATGGTTTGATGGTGCCCATCATCACCAGCTTGTCCTGTTCTTGTGTGAGAGATTCCATGAAATCTGCAAGGCTAGGCATCTTCCAGGTTCGAGCTGTCAGTTTTATGGCATAGAAGGTCGAAACAAACACTGAATAGTCAGGGCCTAGCTTCGAGAGGATGGCCAAGACGAGCTGATCATCTTTCTTTTCAATCCCACACTGTTTCAGCTACAAAACTAGTGCTTTGAACTTGGATAAATATAGTTGCAGGGATTCAAAGCTATTTGGACTCAGAGAAATCAGCTCATTTTCGATTTGATGTCCCCTCATCTCATCTGTCTTTCCAAAAAGATCAAAAATATTCTCCCATACTTCATTCGGTGATGTCAATCCATCAAGATGGAAAAGGAGGTATCTGGAAATACTCAGACACAGGAGGCCATAAGCCTCATCCCTCCTGTTGTGCCATTTTATCTTCTTTGCAGCTGCATTGGGCTCTGCTTCTGTTGCCATAGTCACCCTGTAGAGACCTTTCGCTCTCAACAGTATCTCCATCTCTGCTTTCCATTCAAAGAAATTGAAGGGAGTCAAGATAGTTTTCTGTGATTGATCCATAGCTTAGAAAATCTGTCCCGGCTGTTAGTAGAAGGCTCCCAGTCACTGATGTTGAACCTGCAAAAAAAATTTGGAGGAGAGAAAACAATCTACAATGGCTCTAATACCATGTGGAAATTGAACACGGTGATAGATTAATTTTACTCACAACAATTAACAATTGATCATGCAAAATCACTCACAAAAGAGACTGAAATTGGAGCTGACCACTAAACTGTATTAACTCAGTGTACAATACCCAACCCTGTAACATAATAGGTTACTAAATAAATAACATACATCAGGGATTCGAATGCATGAGGAGCAATTCGAATCTAGCATAAAGCAGGCTTACTAAAAATAAGCAAATCCCCCATAGGTGTAAAAAGCTGATCCCAAATCTATCATGGAGCTCACGAATTGGCAAAATGGCTTAGGAAAGCTAAAGAGTGGTGGAATGGCATCTCATACATGTTTTTTCAAGGAGAAAAGAGTGGAGTATGAAGAGGACAAAAAACTAGTTCACCTCACCTAGTCTAGCTTTTCCATTTGCCTTAAAACACTGAAAAAGCAAGGAATAAAGCAGAAAAAGCAGAAGGGTGCCTAGAAGGCCAGGAATAAAGCAGATTTGATTCCTTGGGCTTTCCCATGCGCTACATGATTCAAATAAGGAAAGTTTGACCACTATGGATAGGTAAAAGACAACTTGCACAAGGTGGGACACATGAACTAGGCTAATAAGACAAAAATAATTAAATTAATGTCTAAGTGGGTAAACTATGGGTAGATTATTCTAACAAGTTCTATATTAATACATAGATTAATTATTTCAGTTTTAATGATGATAAAATCCATTTATATTCAACCTATATTTTACTGTTTGAGTGAAAAATCGTTCTGGTTTAAATAGAAGCAACATAGTTTTATTTTTTTTATGACTTAGATAGTTTATGAGTTACTTTCATTTGTTTTCATGCCTAAAACCTAGATTATCTTAAGCATGTTTAAAATATTGTCATATAATTTGTTGAATATTAGTTTGTCTCATTTCTGAAATAGGTTCAGCATTCCATTTTCAGTTTTCATTTGAGTCCATAATCATCTTTTCATTTTCAGTTACACAACATTTCATTGTCTTAGGCTTTGTTAGTTTCATTTCTTCAAGTTATTTCATTTTAGTAGATGTAAACGATTAGTACTTAGTTTCAAATTCAAGCTTAATAGGTTCATTTAGATTTTAAAGATGCATTGGGTTTCAGTATTTTAAAGTTTGATGATAAAAGTTCACATAACCTAGTTTAGCGTAAGTTTACTTTTCAAGTTGTAAATCCATTGCATGATCTTTTTATGATTGGTTAACATTCTTTAGTTTATGGTATAGTTTGCTAAAGGGGTAGAGTACAAGTATTTTGTTTTTCTGTTGTAGGTTTGCTTACAGTTTGAATATATTTCCAGTTATTGTTTGGTACGTAGTTTTAGATTTGATTATAAAGCTCCAAGTTTAGTTTTCTTTGATTAGTTTACTATTTTGCAATGCATTTATTTACGCTTAGTCTTTAGAATAATATTTTCTTTGCTTTCTACGAATCCATAGTTACTTGTTTTTCTTTCTATGAATTTGCAATTAAATAATTCATTGCTTTCCATAAAACAGTGTCACTTGCATTCTTAGATAGGCATTTACTCATGCATACACGGAATAGTCTCCAATTTATAATATAGATCAAATAATTTTCTTCAAGTAGTTAGTTTTGATCTTATTAGTTAAATCGCTTTCAGACCAAGCGACTGTTTTCTAGAATAGATTAGCATAGTGTTAGACTAATTTGAATCTCAGTTATTAATCGGTTTCATGCCTTTATAGAATACATCAGATTAGATTTTATAGTCACTTTTCAAGTTCTTAGTTAATTTCATGTTTTCATAGAT
The DNA here is from genome assembly GCA_001517045.1 of Pseudotsuga menziesii. NCBI lineage: Eukaryota > Viridiplantae > Streptophyta > Pinopsida > Pinales > Pinaceae > Pseudotsuga > Pseudotsuga menziesii. The sequence goes on along the minus strand of LPNX010253367.1, from coordinate 343,987 downwards.
AGGTTAAAATTCTTGCATTTGAATTATGAAAGTCATGCATGTAGATTAAAATCATATAGTTGCATGTTAGTGCATTTGCATCTTTAGTTAGGTCAGGTTAGTTCAAGCCTTCAATCATGCACATATAGTTTTTGCATCTCACAAGCTCCCTTCCCGGGTTGACAATTAAGTGTTGAATTAGATAGTGCATATTTTACCCAACAGAGAATAGTAAGCAATCTAAGTGTTTTTTTAAATGATTGTTGGGTATGAAGTGTGATGGCATAGGCTTCTCTAGTTATCAAGTAGGATTATTGAAATATGCATACTAGTTCCATTTATGAAATACTATATAGCTCAACATGTAGTGTGTATCAGGTGCTTTCAACCAAAGGTGAAGGTCAGGTACCCTCAAGTTCGACACTGGAGAGGAAGGAAGACACACCAATTTTACAATCACCCATTTGAAAATGAGAGAATATCCTAAGCATATTTTTACTATCTCATAGTGATACCAGAACTAGATTGAGTGATATCAATCCCAAACAAGTAGTGTAGCTGGTGCAAATCACTCACTAAAAACATGCCATCTAACAGATCCTTCATAGTAGCATTGGATGCCTCTAAACTATTTGTAATCAACAAATCATCTACATACAAAACTACTAACAAGAGAGAGTCATCTTGACATAGAATGTAGACATTGGGATATGAATGATAGTGGAAGAATCCATGCAATAGTAGGAATGAATCCATCTTTCTATACCAGACATGAGGACCCTATTTGATACCATACATGGATTTCCTAAATCTCCATGCGAGTGAAAAGTTCTGAGAGAGCACTTATTGATTTTTGGTTTGTTCAAAACATTTATGTTGTGAGAGGATGAAATTAAAGCGTTCCTATGCTTTAGAGTATCCCACACCAAAAATTGATGTGAACGTCATACATGCATGGATTTGTGTGAAAAATAATTAACCTTTGATCTCAGGATGCCAATGGTAAAACGAGTCCATTCTCCAACAATATTTTCCCTAGTACTTTGACCTCATTTTTTCCTTTTGCTTGGGATCTGAAAATGGGGGTTTGAGGTTGTGTGGTGTTTTCCCTTACACCCTTTGCTTTGGTAATGGAGTATCTATTGTTTACTTGAGCATGGCCCTCTTATCTACATTTTTATGAATGATGGCCATGTTCTAATAAATAACCAAAGCTTACAAGTCTATTTTATCATGTTGGAGGCATTTTCAAATTGAGCTTGAGTCTTGGGATCCCAATTTGTTCATGGAAGACAAAACCACCACTAATCTAGATATAAACTTCAACTATGGGAAAGAGGAAAGCTCCACCCATTCATTAACATGCATAGGAATTTTGTTGTGAGCTGCATGGTAAGGGTTAAAATTTCAACAAAGCTTCTTTTTCTTCATGCCCATATCTTTGTATACATTGAGTTTATATTTCCCATTGTATTTTTGGTAAAAATACATTGATTGAATAAGACTTTGCACACCCATTTGTCAAAAGCCACAAATGAATTTTTTTTCTTGATGATGGGCAAGTTGTGAGGCTTCAACCCTTAGTGAACTAATATCATTGGAAGGAGAGGGATCACCACCTGTGGTTTCTGTCCATTCTCATGCCATAGTAGGGCTATGTCTAGGTTTCCATATTCCTATCATCATAGTAGGGCATTCTTTCAACGTCACTTTTTTTTAAATTAACTCCGTCGCTCTAGCGACGACCGTTTGTGCAACTCTCTAACGGGCTTGCTATACTAGCGACATAATTTTCGTCACTAGTATTCTATCAAAACGTTAAAGGAATTGTTGTCGCTATAGCAACGGCAGCTCATCGCAATAGTGACGACACCTCGTTGCTATTCAATAGTTCGAAAGATAGAGATGGTGTTCTGGAGAATGGGCCTTGGTGATACAATGACGACACCTCGTCGCTACAACGATGACAGATCATCACAATAGGGATGGCACCTCGTCACTATTCAATCGTTCGAAAGATATATATGGTGATCTAGAGAATGGGCCTTGGGGATATAGTGACGAGACCTCGTCCCTATTCAATCGTTCGAAAGATAGAGATGGCGTTCTGGAGAATGGGCCTTGGTGATATAGCGAGGGCACCTCGTTGCTACAGTGATGATAGCGCATCGCTACAATGATGGGACCTCGTCGCTACAGCGATGACACCAAGTTACTACAGCGACGGAACCTCGTCGCTACAACAACACAGTTTGATTTTTTAAGCAATCCACGTTTCATGTCTTTTGTGTTGCTATAGAGACAAACTGTGGACAGTGTTGCTAGAGTGACGAAATTTTTTCCACGAATAAAAGGGGTCATCTTCGCCGCTATATCAATGCATAAGTGTTGCAATAGCAATGATTTTCCGTGGGAAAAATGTGCCCATGTACTAGTAAATAATTAGTCATGCATGGTCTATATATGTGCACATTTTTATGTGTAGGAAACAAAAATGAAACTAATAAATAGTCATGCATGGTAGGGTCCTTGTCAGGGATGCTCATGTATCACTTTTGAAGGAATGATAATACACTTTCTACATGATGAGGAATGAGAAAGTTGGAGATTTCAAACCTTCACTGGGAAATATGGCAAGAAAAATAGAAACAATGTCAGCGCAAATGGCATTGGCACTATAATAATAGAGTTTCCTATGGTCAAACATCATACCAATAAGCATTGGTATCTCTCTAAGTCTACAAATGGAGGAGATATTTATTTTCGTTTATTACGAGATTGTGTGAGCACAAATCGCCTATAGTAGGGTAAGATTGGCCATGGCCACACAATCAAAACTGGATTCAAGCCCAATGCCTTTATAATCAATTTCCTTATTAACATGTGTGCTAAATTAGAGGAATTTTGGGGTCTAAAATGGGCCTTCTAAGGAAAATAATAAAATAATAGTTACAATAATAAAATAATAGTTAAAATAATAAAATAATATTGATTAATTTTGGAGGAAGAAAGAAAAAAACTACTTTTTGTGTTCGTATTTTCGACATATCTCCCTGTGTTTTTACTCAAATTTCGATCGGGAGAGCTCGTTGGATGCGGAATTTGATTCTGCATCCAACGAGTACCCACACTGCATACTTTTGACGGACCCCGTTACCCCAAAAACAAGAAATACCTGAAAAACGTGATGATGATGTCATCATCACGTTTTTTTAGGTATTTCTTGTTTTTGGGGTAGCAGGGTCCATCAAAAATATGCAGTGTGGGTACTCGTTGGATGCGGAATCAAATTCCGCATCCAACGAGCTCTCCCGATCGAAATTTGAGTAAAAACACAATGAGATATGTCGAAAATACGAACAAAAAAAGTAGTTTTTTTTAATGACAAATATGTCAATTCAACCATTATGGTTGACTTATTTTATTGAAATTCTATTGGTTCTTGAATTCCAACTCACAAAAACTTATTTTGGCACGTTTTCTTATAAGGCCCATTTTAGACTCCAAATTTCCTCTAATATGATGAAGGGATATGGAAAATGAATGTCAAATGTTGATAAAATTCCTTCAAAGGATATTGTTTCCTAGAATTTCATTATTTGTAGGATATTTGCTATGCGGGCATGTCGAGGAGGCGCTCGATTTATTCTATGAAATGCAAGGATAGGAATATGAAATGCAAAGGATAGGAATGTGTCCAACTCAATCCACCTTTGTCAGTGTCCTTATTGCATGTGCTGACATGGGATCTCTATAATACATTAAGGAGTTACTTACCCTAATCATAGAATATGGATTTGGATTAGATGTCTGATATGTAATGAATTTAGTTATTTTGATTATCCTCATTTTGAGAACCATGGTAATGTTCATAAGCTAATATCCTTTTACATTTAAACTTCAGAATATACTTGTCTTGCATATTTATGGTAATCTTCATTCTCATACCATTCCATCCATCTACAGAACTTTATTTATGCCTCTACATTTTTGAGTGACGATAATGTGAAAATATGTCTTCTACATCATGTTATTGGTTCAGGTTCCAACTCTAGTGTGGACACTGCCATTTTTGTATAATTACCTAAATTTTTCTTTTCAACAAGTATAGTTCCCTTTTTTACATTTCATCATTAGCAATGTTTTATCCCTTTTATGAATAATTTTAGGTAAATTATAGTCTCTTTTCCCTTCAGAATCATTAAGCTAAATTTAATACAGAATCTGCCTCCAGGGCCTCTTAGGAGGCAACCCTAGCATAGTGATGGTAACGTTGTTGAGGGATGCACCATACAAGATTTCTTTGGGAGGAAACCCTAGCATACTGATGGTAACGTTGTTGAGGGATGCACCATACAAGATTGCTTGAAATAATCTACTGCCTATGATTCAATGTTGCAAATATCTATGAATTCTCCTAATATTTCCTCTTTCTCCTGAGTTTTCTATGCTGTTGATTTGTCTGATATTCATAATTCTTTAGTTGCAATTTTATTCTTGCCAGTATTTTATGATAATTCCTGATAGTTTCCCGGATATTTATGATAATATTCTTTCCAGACCTTCGGTGATATATTCCCAAAATGATATTTGAAACATTGCTTTGAATGGATTGCAAATTATCGATGTAACCTTTGGTAACGTCTCTTTGCAAGTCAATTTGTATCCCTAAAAACTGGAGCAAACAAGGAAAATATTGAAAAAATTAGAGATTGGAATAATGATGACAAGTGTTAATGTGAAGCACTCTCAGTGGAACAAGGACTTCCTTGGCTAGATGTTTAACAAATTGCTTTCAAGCAGTTAAGAATTGGGCGTTGTCTAGAGGTTTTGTGTATTAAGCTACAATGTGTATTAATATATAAAAAAAGTTATGTTCTCAGACATGTCATGTCATATAAAGGATTTCAGAAGTTCCGATTATGAGATATCATTCTCGAAAGGAGCAAGAAATTGCATGAATTATGGTATGGTTTGTCGTGTGATGCACAATTTTTCTTTGTTGGGGATTCATTCAGTGGAGTGAATTTTGCTTTCTGGTAATGAAATAAGGCTTATAATTTAAGGCATACCTTTGGCTGACCATCTGTGATCTTATTAAATTTTTAAACAATTCAAGGATACTTACTTACTTTCAATTTTGAGGATGTTTAGCAACATTCTATTCGCTATTTTGCACCAAGGAGGGATCTCTTTGCATAAACAAATATGTGCTATGCAATTTTATACATGCAAACAAACCAAATAACATTTTTATGTTGCATCCCAGGTCACTTCTAGGATCATCCTCAAAATTTAAAGGCCAATGTAAAATTTACATGAGAATTTCAATTGGTCAAGAGTATTTTCGGATATTTGGGATCCTCTTGTGATAGGTTCTGTTAGAAAAGGAAATAAATGATCTTGCATGGACTAGATTTAATTGCGGCATCTCCTGTAGAGGTTTATTCTGTCTTAAAAATCATAATATTTGTCCTTAAAGCACTAGGCAATGACTAAGACACCTTTAGTTGTGGAATCGCTTTTGTTTTATTGCAGAGCTGCATAAGCTATTATTGTGAGGTAAAAACTGTAAGGATGTCAGAAGAGAATACTGACACTTCCCAATCATGACCAGAAAATAACAGTTCTATGAAGACAATCCAGTAGATCAGCCTACGCTAACAACACCACTAGTAGTAGTGTTGTTTCAACCTCTAAATGCAAACAAAACAACAGAAATTGTGACCGAAATAGTAGCATACAAATAACAGACTTTAGGAAATTATAGAAGCATTTAAGAAACACATATACCATCATTTAAGCAACACATCCTCAAGCCTATCACTATATTAAAGGTTACATGGCATATGGGAGTCTGATTAAACTAAGTTACAACTTACAGTTCTTATAACAGTAGCATGTAGCGTGCTACCTTGTATTTATTGACGAAAGCCACTAAGGTGCATGCTAGTGATAAGGGATGCTGACAAAACAACAGTTCTAGTTCAGTTAAGTTTAGACTGATGAATGCATTAGGTGAACAACAGTAAAATTCAATTATGACTGAATTAAGTTTCCATTTCAAGACAAAGCATGGTCAACTGGAAGCACACAGTGCACCATCAGTTGAAATGACATGTCAATTCTAGTTTGGATGCATCAAATACGCCTTGATCTATTTTTGGACTCATACATGAAACATAAGTTAAGGGTCGAATTTACATGAGTTCAACCACCAGTCGGGTTTAGTTCTGTTTACTTGAGTTCAAACAAAAAGCTTAGATAGCGGACTTAGGTATGTTATGTGTTGTCCTATGAATTTTGATATCTATGCTTCTTCCAATGTGGGCATATAGGGATATTTTATATGAGGTTTCAAAATAGTTATTACACCTAGAATAGGGGGTAAGGAGTGTAGTGGTGTTGTTTGATTGACTGAGATTTTTGAGACAACATAAAAAATTTCTACACCAAGACATTTTTGGCATGGCAGAAGACCAAAACAATTTGGTAACCAGTGATGGAATATGAAATTTGAATGGCTAAATTTCTCGTTAAGGATTATTATGGTACAATATTCCTCTATTAAACAAATGACTCGAAGTTGAAATTCTTTTGATATATATTGGATTGATATCCATTTACCGTGTGGGAAGAGCAGAGCTCATAGTATGAGCTCAATACCCTCACGGCTTAAAGTGAATTAAAAATCTGTAAACTATCCTTAGCCTAGTGCTCTGACACCCCTCTACTTAATCCTTTGAAGCTTTGTCTAGATGGGCAAAGTTTGAATAGAATTCGGGTTTTGATGTATCCATATGAAAGTTCATTTCTAAGTTCGTGACTGTCAGAAATGCACTAGAAATCATGTGCCCTATAAGGAAAATTATGTCAAGTTTACGACTACTAAAAAAACTTCACTGGGAATCATGTGTCATAGCTGGAAAATCATGTCCCATTCACCATCACAATCTAGGAGAAAATAATATGTATGCTAGCCATTTCCCACGATAATTTTCTGCTAGTGGAGAGGAGATTCAAACTCACCTTCAACCAAGAACCAAGCACGATGTTGTTAACAGTGTTATTTGCAAACCTTGAAGGAAACATTCTTCTTGAAAGGTATGACCTCATCCATCCACTATTCATGGGATTTGATCCCTTTTTCTTTAATTTTCACTGAGTTCTCTTTGATTAACACAGATTCATGATGTTGTACCATTTTTAATACGAAAAATGATTTATGATATGCATAAATGCGTAGTATTTTCAGAAGAGCTGAAATCATGTTCTCAAATAATGACTCCGATGTAAGATAATATAAATATTAACATTGAAGTCAATCAATGCGAGGTTTTATCCATCCTTTATATTTATTTGCAGAATGCCACAATGTGAGCATGCTTGGATGAATGCCTATAAAACCAAAAACAAAAGAAAGGAATATGTATGCCAAAGACAAGGCTCAAACACCCCAGATTAAGTTTGAATCCCTAGGTGTTTGATAGGGTTTTATAGTTTTTGGAGTTTGAAATCTAAAAGATTTCGTCCTTTAATGTCTATTCAGATTTTTCTCTCTATCGGTCTATATTAAGTTAGTTCTAACCAGTGTTTCTATTTGATATAGGATATGTTCTATTGGATTGTTTGATTGGACATTAGATCGGATTCACATGTTGATTATCTAGTTACAATTTTCCACAAATCTAATGCGTAATGGATCCTTAGGGTCAATATTTGGGAAAATCATTTGGCTCGCCCTATAAGCATATTAATGCAAATAAAGTCTCCAATTGATATGGTGTGAAGAAGAGTATTTTCTATGCTAAATCAAAGTGTCAGATTCCTTGCCAGAGATCTGTGCATCTTTACCACTGAATTAGAGAGTGAGTTATTTTCTCTGTAGGTAATGGTCACACCCATATGTTGTATTCGACAACATTCATTTCAAAGTAACAAGAAAATACTAGTTGGACATGGAGATGAAGCCAATCTGTTGGATGGAAGGAGCTCCAACTTTGGGATGAATATGCGCCCATAGCTCCTATAGTTGCTAAGTGTTATGCAAAAAAACGTTTGACAACGTGACCTTACATAGATCAGCAAAATAATGCAACTCTTGGTTGAAAGTGGTCGTCGACACCAGATAGAGCTGATAGACAACTTTTTCATAATGATATCCTCGATTTTAGATGATAAGTGCAAGAATTTACTGGCAAGTTGTCACGGGGACTTCACTTAGTGAACCTCTCACATAGCACATGCGATCGTGGGATATTAAAGAATACCCTTAATTTCAAGAGATATTGACCCAAACTCTTTTTGTTGAAACCCCCTCCCAATACTTAAAACCTCCTCCCCACCCATTTTTATAAATCAATCCTTATAAACCACCCTACCCAGCCCCACCTTAAACCCCTCATCCCCCCGATACCTGCAATATATTGGTTCGATTTTTGATAATTTTAAAACCCAAAATACGAACTAACGTGATAGTATATTGGTCAACAAGTGAAGCCCCCGTGCAAGTTGTTAAGGATATTTGTGAGTTTCCAATGGTGTTAACAATCCCATCAATAGAAAATTGTTAAGAAATCTAGCGATTATTATTATGGTGCTTTCACCAAAAAGAGAAAAAATGAGGACAAGGTTATTTATCAAAATCTTAGCCTATCATATAGAAATTGCATTGCACGCCACTTAACAAAACCCTAGTTCAAAAAACCATCAAAATAGATAACTTTCGGTACATGAATCCATTAGACAAGGGTGCCCCTCGTGGTACTCGAATGTCATGAAGGTAATAAAGGAGCTATGTATAAAATGCCCAGGAAAAAAGAAAAAGGACCCTCTTACAATTCATGCTATAGGAGAGATGTCTAAATGTATGACAGGTCAGTCTCGGATTGCAAAAATACAAATCCAAAAGCCCCAGTAGTGATTGTAATTATAAAAAACAATGCCATAGAAAATACATTAATCAATTTAAGATCCGCCATTAACATGATGACCACCGCAGTTTTAGAAGTTTTACAGTTAGGACAATTTCTTCGACCTACTCCTTCCATCCTAGAACTAGCAGACTGTACTATGGTAAAAACTGCTAGAGTCCTAGATGACATTGTTGTATTAGTAGCCTCATGGGAATACCCTGTCGACTTTATGGTTGTAGAATCAAAGGATCCTTCTAAAGGTCATCCTATTATTTTGGGAATACCATGGTTAGCTACTGCAAATGATTTTATAGGGTATAGGGATGGAGAGATGACTATTTCCAATGGGTTGTCCACACAAAGACTTATTTTATACCCCCCAGCACAACCAATAACTGAAAATTCATGGTGGTTAAATTGTTCTTTTGGGGGTGAATACTTTGATGATCTATCCCTTCCTAGTGATTTCTCTTGGGTACTTCAGGAGCAAACCACTGAGAATGTATTAAGCCAGTTTGTGTCTTCAACAATCTGTACAGATTTCCCTCAGTCTTTTGCTCAACTCAATCATATTTTTGGAGATAAATTTCAAGAGAATATGGATCTCTCAATGTTTACAGAAACACCTTGTGTCTTCACAATTGAAGAGCATACAAGACCATATACCATACCTTGTGAGGTTGGCCCTGAAAAATTTCTACATATAAACGCAGGATTAAGTGAAAACCAACAAGCACAGCTACTTAAATTTCTTAAGAAACAAGCCAGAGCATTTGCATGGGAATACACTGATATGAAGGGTATACACCCTGACACCTGTATTCACCATATTTATATGGATCCAAGCATGTCACCTGTAATGCAGCCACAGAGGAGGATGAATCCTGCTCTAAAGGAAATAGTAAAAGAAGAGTTACAAAAACTCCTCACTGCTAGTTTCATCTATCCTGTCTCCGATAGTAAATGGGTATCTCCTTTAGTAGTAGTCACAAATAAATTCACATGGAAACGACGCATTTGTGTTGATTTTAGGGAGCTAAACAAAGATACACTTAAAGACTACTTTCCTTTACCTTTTATTGATTAAGTATTAGATACTCTGTCAGGTAAATAATATTTTTCCTTTCTTGACGGGTATAGTGGTTACAACCAGATTTTAATAGCACTTGAAGATCAAGACAAGACCACTTTTACATGCCCTTGGGGAACATACGCTTATCGAGTTTTTCCATTTTTCTTATGTAATGCACTTGCCACTTTTCGGCAAGTAGTCTTAGGAATCTTTTCCGATCTTATACATGACTGGGTGGAGGTATACATGGATGACTTTACGGCCTATGGTAATACTTTTCAAGAATCCCTTGAAAACCTCGAGAAGGTCTTGATCCGATGTCAAGAAACGAATTTATCCCTTAGTCACGAAAAATGTAAAATGTTACTGACAGAAGGTATAGTTTTGGGACACCATGTTTCCTCCCAAGGAATTAAGGTAGACCCTGCGAAGATCAACGTAATTGTTGGCCTTCCCTCTCCCAAAACTCAGAAAGAGGTAAGAAGCTTTCTTGGTCATGCATGCTATTACTGTTGTTTTATTGAAAATTTCGCTAAAATAGTTGCACCAATGTTTAAGTTGCTTACAAAGGACGTAGAATTCCAGTGGACAAAATCTTGTCAAAATGCTTTTGAAATCTTAAAAGCTAAACTATCGGTGGCACCAATACTTAGGGGTCTCGATTGGTCCCTTCCTTTTCACATATCTACTGATGCCTCTGATACGACCATAGGAGGAGTCCTCGACCAAAAAGAAGGACAAGCACCTTATGCCATTTATTTTATTAGTAAGAATTTGACTCCTGCTAAACTTAATTATACTATTACTGAAAAAGAATTATTAGCAGTAGTTTATTCTATTAATAAGTTTCGTCATTACATTACAAGTTATGAAGTTTTTGTGCATATTGATCACTCCTCCATTATATTTTTAATGAATAAACCAATCACCAATGGTAGAGTGATCCGGTGGCTTCTTTTATTGCAAGAATTTAAGATTACCATCATTAACTAGCCTGGTAAAGAAAATCTAGTAGCAGATTTCCTTTCCTGTATTCAACATGAAGACAATACTAAACCAATTGACGACACTTTTCCTAACGAACATCTATTTGCTGTATCTGTTCAAACCCCTTGGTTCCCAGACATTGTCAATTATTTAGCAACTGGGAAAATACCAAACCATTTGTCCCCACATGAGAAGCATCGTATTATAGTTAAAAGTTCTAATTATTCTTAGGTTGATAATGATCTCTTCTGCACTGGTCCAGATCTTATTATTCGATGATGCGTGCAGGAGGTCGAAATGACAGACATCCTCCATGCATGCCATGATGGACCATGTGGAGGACATTTTTCTGATAAGAGGACGGCATACAAAGTATTACATTCTGGTTATTATTGGCCAAGCATTTTTAAAGATGCTTCCAAATATGTCAAAGGATGTGATAGTTGCCAAAGAATGGGTAGACCTATGTCATCTGACCAAATTCCTTTACAACCCCAAGTCATGATTGAACCCTTTGAGAAAATGGTTCTTGATTTTGTAGGACCAATTTCACCCATGTCTCGTAAAAAGAAATATATCCTAGTTTGCACGGACTATGTCACCAAATGGGTAGAAGCTAAAGATTTGTTTAGAGCTACGGAGAAATCAGTGGTAGAATTCATATATGAAGAAATATTCACCTAGTTTGGTGTACCTAGAGAAATTGTCACAGATCAAGGTACTCATTTTACTTCTAAATTAATGAAAGAACTTACTACGAAATATGGCATCCAACATTGCAAATCTTCACCTTATCACCCTTAGGCTAATGGTTAGGTAGAATCAACTAATAAAGTATTAGAAGACATTTTAACTAAAACCATTCACTTACATCATAAAGACTGGGCATATAGACTCCTAGAGGCTTTATGGGCCTATAGGATAACATGGAGAAACACTACCGGACATACCCCCTATGAGTTAGTGTATGGAAAACAAGTCCTCTTACGTATTGAAGTTCAAGTTAAAACCTTTCGTATGGCAGCACAATTAGGCATGAATTTGGATGAAGCACAGAAACAATGCATATTGCAAATTACTGAGTTAGAAGAGATTAGACAAGATGCACTCCAAAGAACCATGCTAATACAGAATCAACGAAAGACATGGCTTGATAAATTTATTAAGCAAAAGCAATTTAATACTGGAGATTGGGCACTACTATTCGACTCACGGTTTAAAAATTTTAAAGGAAAATTAACCACCCTTTGGATGGGCCCATATGAAGTAGTTAGTACTTTTGACAATGGGTAAGTAAAAATTAAAACATTGATGGCTCAGAATTTTCCTTTGTAGTAAATGGACATAGACTCAGACTTTATCATCAACCGACATCTAAACAAGATTTTATACAGAATATTTTGCAGCAAAATGAAATGGAATTAGTTGAAGGGGAAGCTATTCCTCCTCCTCTTGATCCTTGAAAAATATTTTGGGTTATTATCACTTGTATATATGTAAATATGTGCTTGTTTCTTTGAATAAATAAGAGTCATTTCTAATAAGATTGTTTACACGAAACTCTTTTTCTTTTTATTATGTCTTTATGAATAAATTGAATCATCTAACAAGTGGTTTTGTAGTTTGATTACAAGTATTCTATCTCTATAAGCAGCTTATGAAGTGTTACTTGGAAAAGGGAAGTATGTTAAAATACTCATCAGGTATCTTAACCTTTCTTGGGGTACTTTCGAAATTTTCAGCTTATAGTGAAAATTAAAAATTTACAATTCTCTATATATCATACTTAACTAGCTCTTTTATGATTCATATGGTTTTTGGTATTTTGATTTAGACATGTATATTTTTGATTTACTCTTTTTAACAGTTCCTTGATAGACCTACTTTCATTATCATATTTTTCACATTCTCATCTTACACCTATGGATTACTAGTTCATCTTATGCTTGTTGTCAAAACTTGTCTCTCAAGTTTTTTGGTGATAATTCGAGAGTAAGTGGAATTTTTGTCTGTGGGGAACATTACTTTTCTTTTATGAAGATTAAGGACTGTAAGGGTAAAGAACAACTTTAAGTTATTCCCTTTTGACATGATCTATGGTTATGGCCATTATGAAATTACTTATAAGTTTATTTTGAATTTTTTTTGAATTATGTGTTTAGCAGGACTTAACACGCTCTAGTACCAATCGGCTTCCCTATATTTAATATCATTATACAACGAAAACCCTTTGGGTACTAAACATGCTCGTTGGCAATGGGTCAATGCTAAGTAAAATATCAAAACATGGAAGCTCGATAAATACAAGTAAACCCGTCGGGGTATTGAATAGGCTCGCTGGCAACAGGACTATGCTTGCATGGTACCAAGGTAAACCTATCGGGGTACTGAACAGGCCTGTTAGTAGCGGGGCAATACCTGGTAAAAGAGATCTAGTTAATGCACTACTATGCACATAGTTCATAAAACAATGATAATATAAAGAATTTTTTTTAGAATTTATGAATAAACATGTCACGACCAATTGTTTAACATGTCATTTGAGAATGGTTGTAAGTTGGGTTTGACCCTGGCCATCTAATTCAACATATACCTAGGATGTCATTATCCTAGAAATGGGACCCATAGATTGTAAATCTCACGTACTTCGGGGTAAACTTAAATATTTTTTGATGACAAGATATCTTTAAAATGAGGCATAAATGACTACTTTTTCGTGTGCCATTCTTTTGGTTAAATTATTATCATTCAAGCGGTTTTTCTAAGCGTTGTTATATTTTTCATGAATATACATATCTGAATCATTTTCATTTTACTAGTTAATTTTTTCTTTTTCTTACAAAATAATAAACAGCATAATAGAACTCTTTAATTTTTATTTTCTGGAACAATCAATTCTTCTCTCTTCTATGGCTTGAGGACATGCCATATCTTTGGTTTGGGGGGAAGGATTGGGAAAATTAGATTGTTTTTACTTTTCACTTTTTATGATAGATCTATTTATCTCTGACAAATGATAAGTGTTTTTCAGGATAATATAAGCAGTGGAACTTGATTATAGCATGAAGCATATTTTCTTAGCAAAATCAATATGAAGAATCAAATGAAGGTCCAAATGAAATACCAAATGACGATTTGAATAAAACATTCTAATATTTTAGTATTTATAATTAAAATTTGTTAACCAAAATTTGTTTTTTTGGTAAATGATTTTTACCTTCATGTGGATGCTTAAAAATTCTTCTTATCATTTCATTATTGATAATCCTATCATTTTACCCAATCATGCATGTAAATTATTAATTGACTAATTCTCTTGATGATAAATGTGATTTATACTTTTCATGTCATATGTTCAACCTGCCCAAATTTTTACTTTGGACATGGTTGAATTAATTTTAAAAAACCTTATGAATTTACTTACTTTTGTATATGCTCGTTGCTGGCTCACGTCTCAAAATTTGCTATGACAGTGTGATATGTTATCCTTATTTTTGCTCAGTGGGACCTGGCATTTTTTCGGTTTTGGGGAATGTTGATCCTAGAAATGTTGTCATTTTTTGCAATTAAATTACTCATTTAAACATTATTTTATTATCTTTTTGTATATTTTATGTCACGTAGATCACTATTCAGCTGAGGTATGTATGAATTTAAGGTTTATATGAAATCCATTTATTATTATCATTTTATGATTTTATTAATTAAAATTGACATTATTAAAGCACATTTGATGTATTAATTAATTTATATATTTGTTTGCAGATTTTGCAATATTTTTGGGACAAATTAATAACAAGAACGCATTCAGCCTTCCTTGTGCACAGGCCGTCCAACTCGATGTCTAGCTTGTCATCTAGCTCGCTGCGCGAAACTCGTTGGTAGTTTGCCAAATATTGAAATGTGTTCCTGTAGACTGTAGTCTTGAAGCGCGCTAGAAAACAGACACTTCGTTCGCCCTAGATCCACGGCCAGCGTATCCAACTCATGGTCCAGCTTGCTATTCAACTTTTCGTCTAGATCGCTAACCAGACTGCGCGCCGTTCAGAATTGATTTCAGGAATTTAAAGCATGAAACAGCCCGCAAATGACCTGTTGTCCACGAGTCTGGGTGATGGAGCTTGTGTTTTAGATAATCCGCCAACTTGCAGCCTCCTTTGTCAACACTTCATCAACATATCACATGTTGGGTTGTTGTATTAACCTACGTTCTAGAAAACTCATTATGCATTCTCCTCTATTCACCACCAATTCAGTACTGAACTGAAGAAGGACCCATGCACCACATCTGAAGACCTGCTGCACTAAAGAAGGAGCCTGTGTGTATGCTTTCCAATGAAGAAGACCAGACTCATGCTAAAGAAGGGAAGATCCTATGCGTTGGCCTACAATTTGTTATGTGCCTTTATAGTCGACTAAATTTAGAGAGCAGTCAACCACTAAAGGGTCGACTTGCTCGTCTCTGTAAACAATTATATAAATCATCCTCTTTGTGAGAGCTCAGTTAGCTAGAAGAGTTAGAAATTCAAAGAGTTAGAAAGAATTTATAGTTTATCAGTTTGTTCTTGAGTACATTGTATTTATGTTCCATCATCTGAATAAAGAGTTGTATGCTTTGCTGTTGAAGATTGCATTTGAGTAGAAGTTATCCAGGCACCACCCTTGATTGCTGAGAGGGCCCCTCATCAACCAGAGGTTTCTTTCCTTTTCTTGTTTATTTCTTTTATCTTTTCTGTTGTAGTTAGTTTTGTTTCCAGTTAGTTGTATTATTTCATTTGCTTTCTATAATGCATTTTATTTCCAGAATTAAATAACTAGATTGCGTACATAGTTTGCCTTTGAATCTATTTTCAGTCATTTTATTTTCAGCTTACTCTTCAGTATTTGCAACTAGATAAAATAGAATTCAGTTCTGTTTATTTTCATTCTATTATGAGTTATCACTTATGCAATTTAAATTTCAGTTTGTTTATTAACATGCAATGGTTTCCTTATGTTTATGAATTTGTTTAAGTTCATTTCACTGTTAAATTTGCTTAATAAGTAGGTTTACTTATTGTCTTTATGCATTAGGTTTGCATCTGCACAAATTCAACTAAAGATTAGATCATTTAGGTTAATTTTTATCATTTTAACTGTGCAGACTGTCATTCGGATAGCCTGTTTAAACTGTCATTCAACCACCCCTTTCAGACCTACAGTTCAGTTTGTCATTCAGTCCATAGTTTCGTTTTTAGTGTTTTTAATGTGTTTTAATATTGTTTTCAGTTCTATTTCTTTAATGTTTGAAGTATGCTTTGACTGAGATAGTTAGATGATAGTTTTATTTAACATTGAAGTTAAAATTAGAATGTTTTAGGTTATTTATTAAAGTCCTATCATTTTCTTTATTTCTTTTCACCTTGAATATGTGTTAAGATGTGTTATGTTTTGTTTCTTGAATATTGTTTCTAATTTCTTTTTACTGATATATTGATTTGTGTTTATGCTTTTGGATTGATTTATCCTTTGCATGTAAATTTAGTATTATATGTGTTATCCTTAGTATGTTTTCAGGTTATTCCTTTTTTTATTGTGTAATTATTGAAAGAGACTTGTAGGACAGAATTCAAAAACATTCCTATTAAGTTTTCTATTTGTTTCTTTCTATTTAATTTTCTTTATTAAGTTTTATACTTGCTTATTTTATTAGGTTTTCTACTTTCTTATTAATTAGGTTTTCCTTGCCTCTTAGTTTCCTATTTTGAAAAGATTAGTTGTCAATAGTATCATTTTGAGTTTAAAGTTACTTATAGAATAAATTATTAATTATTTAGTTTAATATTTTGTTCCGGTTTAATTACCTTAATAATTGAATTCTTAGGAGTTTGATTCGGTTTTTCATTTTGAAAGATCTTTCAATCTTTTGTTTGTTAAAATATTTCCACGACACCATAGGAACCTCTCTACCTTCACATATATTTTGTGTCAACTCTAAGCCTACAAACCCCGGTCGATAATTAAAGATCAGATGAATTAATTTAGACATTATAACACCCAACATTCATTCAAGATATTAATCTACTTATCTGTCAACATAAATTACAACAGTAATATAAATTTTTAACACAGATTTTGTTTACCAATAATGCGACACATGCATACAAATACTTATTCATAAAAAAATTCTTATTCACTCTATTAAGATATACTTATTGACATTATACATTCATTCAACATAATCATATTCATCAAATACACATAGAGACAACATTTAATGTGGAAACTCATCTGAGAAAAAACATAAAGGTGCTCTTCATCTGGCATGAGAAATATATAACGCCTTTCGTATGCGCACTCATCTTGTAGACTCTATTCTAGATCTTCTCTAAAATCTATACAAACCTTTCTCCTCTCATTCTCTCTAGTCTTTAGTCTCTGAAGTTTTCATCTTCTTCACCCTATTGTTAATTCACACACATCCTGGATCGACTTCCTTCTTTACAACTCTACAACTCTTCTAATACAGGAGTCAATAGAGACCAACCCACAAATAGCTTGGGTTCTCTCTTTTATAGGCTCTTACATGTCGTAATCAATCGACTTTATTATGTTAGCTGACATGTTTTCATTCCTATTCTTGTACATTCAATTACACTAACAGTAGGCACTATCGACCCAAAAATACAAAGATTATTTATTACCAAAGCATGTGTTATTCTAATTGACTTCTTGCGCACGATCAATCAAGTTTTCCATTTCAACCACTACACTTCTTCTTCTATCGTGGTTCCTTTTTTCATGACTATTCTCTTATGTTGTTGCTACTCTCTTTCATCATGACTATTCTCTTTCATCGCGGTTGTTCTCTTTCCAGCTTCTCTTCCATCACAGACTCGTCTGTTGTGCGACCAAAATATTTATATTCTCGAGCTGAATTCTGTCTGAATTCTTCCCATCTTTTCCTTGGGTCAACAGGTCTCCAACAATCACTCGTGGCTTGTCTTGAGCTACACTATTCTGAAAACTATGTTGTGATGACCTTACTTTGAAAATCCTGAAATATGTTCACTATCTGCATGGTCTCCTCCTGTACTTTTGTTTCCTTCTTCCTCAAATTATCCACAAGGTCGGAATTGATGTGTTCTAAAGTTGTAAGTCCTGTTCACTCTACTGCTTGTCGAAATTTTTGGTGTACAGCCTGAATAATACCTGTAACCCTTTCATCCTCTGCCTATAATTATGTCACTCAGTTAGTTCACTTCCGTTGTTGTGTTTGCACTGTTGCGACCTGTTGCTGTACTTTATTCTTCTCAGCAACCTTATCCATTTTCTCTACTAAGGGAATCTTCTTCATTTCATTCTTCATCTGGTTCACCCCTATCTGCGCAATGTGCAACTGCTCTATGAATTTCTCTAAATCTTCATCATCGATCAAAGCTTCCCACGTATGAGAAACTTGCTCGAGTGCCTTGACATAAAGTGTCTCTGCCTGTTTGATCTTATTTGCAACCTTTGTTACTTCTTTCCTTCATTATTTTAGTAGGATTACTTCCTTAGAGTGTTAGGACCGACGAGAGAAAAATTCATCAACATCACCAAATATATCTTGAGCTTCTTGTAAATTTCATCGACATTACCAAATATATCCTGTGCTTCTTGTAAAGTTGAAGGTGACATTGTAGGGTCTCGTCGTTATTCACTGTTGTCTGATCTCTTTTTTAGAATGAATTCTTTTATCAATGGATACTTTGCATTCTAGCAGTTTTGCTCCTCGATGCATCTGGTGGTTTAGGTGGAATATTGTCTAGTAGCCTAATTTTAATCGTTGCTTCTTCGTCTTTCGACACTGGTGCTGTTAGTTTCTTACACCTAATAAACTGTTTCCTCTGTAATGTACCATGTTGTTCTAGTAATAATCTCACTTTAGGGATGAATGGAATTTGTTCATCTTCTTCTGCAACCACAGCTTTCGATGGAACATATCCAAAAGTTTCTTCCATAATGAGTGTGGGTGAGGGGGTCACGACACTAGATTTTGCAACTGTTCTTGTATTGGAAAAGGAAATAACTATACTCTATGGAAAAACTGAATTTGGATCTTGCAGTTGCAGAAATCAATGGAATACTCTCACATACCTTCACCCACAAACCTACGCCCACAGCCTCCCTGACCGCAACCTTGCTTTCCCCACCTTCACGTCCCTTCAACTTCCATCCCGACCCCTCCTTTCCCCAATACGGGTTTTTTTCCCATGGAGGATTCGAAAGAAGACAAAGAGATGAAGGAACTTTCCAAAACCCCTGCCTGGGACTTTAATGACAGAAGATGGATCAGATACCTCAAGCAATGCCAAGATAACCCAGAATCCTACAGCCCCACAAACATTGCACTGGAATCAGACTTCGTGTTCTAGACATCCCAAGTTAAACAAGTTTTAAGGAAATTGGAATCTCTCGAAGTCGAAAATAGCAGACTCTGCATGGAGGTGGGATCTCTAGCTGCTAGAATTTTGATGGTAAAAGGGGACAACCTATCCCTCAAGAATATGATACAAGAGAGGAAGGAGCAGAAATCCTCTCACCCCCCAACTGAAGCTCTTAATGCAGAAATATGAGACCTCAAGACCAAGCAAGAGGAAATCAGATCCCAATAGGCCTCCTTCAAATAGGAAACAAAACATTAACTCATGGGCATAGGTAGTTTGAGGAAAAGACAAAAACAATCCCCCTTCCGCAGCAGTCGAAGAGGTCGTGCAAGTCAAACTAGTTGAAGAACAGACCAGATGAGCAAGGGAATTGAATCTGAAAGTAAGGGGCATCCCTCAACCTATTCCTTCTTCAGACCCTATGGAGGTGGGAGTCGAATTTTTGTGAGACACCCTTGGCATATCAGATATAACCTTGGACAGAGCTTGGGTGGGCCACGACTCCACCTTCTTCATTAGATTCTGAAATGAAGCAGATATACTATGTGCCCTTAGAGCTAAATGAAAATTGTTCTCACTCCCCAACATGATATTCCTTGATGAGGACCTCACCAAAGCACAGGCTGTAGAGCTTAAACAGTCTAGGGAACAAGTCACAACAACAAGAAAGGAAGGAAAATGGGTGGTTATTAGGAATTTTCGAGGAGTTATTCAGGACTCTTTCCCTCTAGGGTGGATGCCTCAAACAGGAAGCTCTAAATGATGGTTCCAACTGGAGAGACATCATGGCACAAGCATCATTGTCTGTTGTTGGAATGGAAATGCATCTTTCTAGTCATCACCAAGCCTCCTCTATGATGCACTTGCATTGACTGATATCCTCCTCATAACCGAGACTCATGTGAGCACTGTGCGACCTATCCCAGACATCATAGGTTACCATTGGTTTTCAATATATAGATAAGAAACAAGGAGTTCTGGTGGAGTCAAGGGATCAGAAGGAGTCACTTTCCTCGTTAGAGATTCTCTTCAAAAGAGAGTCTCCTTGATGGCCACTGACGAGTATGCTAGATTCATGTGGATTCGGGTCAGAACCAATATCTCCCCCCCGCGACATGTCTACTTCGCAGTTTGCTATTTTCCACCCCTTCCTCATCCTTTTCCATCCACAATGGAGTGGACGGAGACCCTTTTATGGACTTGTATTCTGGAATCACTCACTATTTTACTGACAGGGAGGTCATACTTATGGGATATTTCAATGCTCGTACTATAGACCTTCAGATCCATCTCCATGACCAATCTGACGATGTGTTCTGTACCGAGGGTCTCGGCTTGGTCTCAGTAGGTCTCCATTGGACTTCAGAGGATGCCTTGGGGCCCACTACAACACATGAAAAAAATCTACTGCAGTTAGGAGAATTCCATGAGTTGCTTATCCTGCACGGCCTCCCATGCTTCTCGGACTCTCACTTTTTCATGTGCCAGCCACATGGGGGCGGGACTAGTGTAGTGGATTATGTTCTAGCCAGCCAGAATTTGCTCCCTTTCATTCGATACCTCTCTATCTCTCCTATCCCTCTAGATGACCATGCGCTTCTTTCTCTCTCCCTCTAGGTTCAACCTCCTCTCCCGGCCCCACCGTCCCCGCAGAACCCCCCCTCCCCACCTCAGACCACCTTACACTTCGACAAAGGAGACCCCGACATATTTCTATCAACTCTCCGCTAGACCCTTCCTCATGAATTCCATTTATCCTCACTCGACTCATCCTCTACAAAGTACCAATTCCTTTCATCTGCAATCTGGGAGGCTGCACTTAATGCCTTCCCCCACTCCACTCGTACCTCCTCTACCACCCAAAAACCTGTCTCTTGTACCATGAACAAGTGGTACAATGAGGAGTGTAAAACCCTCCACCAATAACTCCTTTATGCCTTCCTCCACTCCTGTTCCACTTATCCCAACATTCAAAGGTCTTACCGTCACCTCCTTCTTTGTATGAAACGAAATTTTGTCTATTAAAGAAGATGAGAACTCTCAGTGTTCCTCTCCCATTCCCCCAAACACTTCTGGCATACCATCCTCTCCCGGTGCTCCCCTCTCCCCTCCGACCTTGACCCTACTTCCATGTTTTCCCAAACCTCCAACCTCTATGACATTCCCATCCAGGCTAACATTCAGGTGGCTTCCCCCCCTTCCTCCTTCCACCTCTTCACCATCAATGATGTCACAGATGCCATCCGGGCGATGAGCAACAACAAATCAGAAGATGAGGAAGGATACCAAGCAAAGTTCTTCAAGTATGGCCTCCAAGTTCTAGTTAGCTACTTGGTTGATCTCTTCAATCACGTGGTGCATGAAGGATTCCCACCAGTCTGTTCTCAACATATCATATATCTTATTCATAATTCAGGAGCCACTTCTGATTCCAACAACTATAGAACGATCATGGTATTCCACACGTTCTCAAAGTTATATGCCACCACCTTCCATACGAATCTTTCTAGTGACTTTGAACATAGAAATATTAGAGCCCGAGGGAATCCAGGGTTCAGACCAACACATCAAACTATCGACCACAGTTTTACTCTTCGAGCCGTGATTGAGGAGGCACGCCACCGCTCCTCGAAATTCTATTGATGCTTTTTATACTTTTGGAAAGCTTTCAACTCAGTTTCGAGAGAGGATTTATTGTAGCGACTCAGTGACATCAGCATCTCGACGATCCTGTTGACAACCATTATGCGCATTTACGAGTCTGTTTGTGGCTGCCTTCGCACAACTCGAGGTTTATCTGAGTTCATCCGCAACACCATTAGGGTGAAACAAGGTTTCCCACTTTCTCCACGGGGGTTTCACTCAATGGAGTTTTTACATAACACGACCATTTGTAGGATATTAAATAATATCCCTAATTTCAATAAATATTGGAAAATTCCTCATAAAATTGTATTGTTGAACCCCCTCCCAATATACCTTTCCAATTAACAAAACCCCTAGTTTCACTAAATATTGTAGGTATCCATTTTTATCAACCTATTTTTAGCATCC
>LPNX010253367.1:202049-321444 GCA_001517045.1 Pseudotsuga menziesii | reverse complement strand
GGGGGGGAGAGGCACTGATTGATTTTTAGTGTTGAATAATGGAAGACCTAATGAAATAGTAATGGGGAAGGGAAAATGCATGAAATCCATCCCAGTCAAGAGATCACTATAACAAAGAATGTAGAAGGCTGATAGTCCAACAATCAGTGCAATGCTTAGAAAATATGAGAATTGCAGATGTTTCACACCATAGCGTGTCAATCTACAAATTATTATCATGTAAATACAAGTATAGCCATAAAGAACACATGTTCTGTTATAATCTTAATAAATTAAACTTCATAAACAATGCAAAATGGAAACCCTTTCATGGATGGACTTCCCTATCCTCGTATGTAAACAAACATCATTGATGTTTGAACCCAAATGAACATAGAAAAATTCTTTACCTAAGATTAACTGTGTTGACTCCTTGCTCTAGTTTGCAAAAATTGAATTGATATCATGCTTCGACAATCTTGTTGTATTTCATCTCTCAATACCTAACTTGGTTAAATGGGATTTTGTGGATCAAAATATTTTATCACAATGCTCAATTTTATGATTTTCATTCACGTCTTGAAAGAATTTATTTAAAAGTATGATAAAGAATTGATCATTTTTATTTGGAAGAATCTATTTTAAAGTATGAAAAGGAATTGATCATTTTTATTTGGGACAAAATATTGATTTTTACAAGTTCTAAATTTCATTTTAAAAATATTTTTTCCTTTTAAGAATTTATTTTTTTAACAAATTTAAATAAATTGATTTAAGCTTAAACCTAATCAACTTGATCTAAGTCTTAATGTCATATACTTTAAAGATTAAAGATGATCCAATAACATCATATTTAAATAAAGTATTGAATTTTACAAGCATTAATATTTCATTAAAAAAAATAATGTTAAGCTTGTAAAATTGTACTTAAGATCATTTATATTAGACATAATCTACTTCGATATTCAATCAATCATTCTCATTTTTTTAAGATGACTTTTCAAAATAAAATTTTAACTATAATATCATTTATAAATTAAGTTAAATACATTTAATTCTTTATTTTGAAAAGTAAACCAATCCCATAATTCAAAACACTATTTGTTAGTATTATTCCTCCACTTCTAAAACTTATCATTTCAACCCAATAATTTTTTTTTCATTCCAAAGCAAGTATATCTCCCGACTTTATGATACTTTTACTTCTAAATTGCAATGACCTTTTAAGTATTTTTTATTAATAAAAAGTAATTGCATTCCAATACAATTGAAAAGGTACCTTTAATGACCTAGTGGTGGATTTCACGTGTCTAAGAGCTTTCCTTATCCCTTTTATTATGAAGATCTTCAAACCTCTATTGTATTTTCTTTGTTTTCTTTTCACCTTTGTAGGAACTCTTTACGCGGAAGTGGAGATTGTGTCACAAGAGAGTCATTCATTCTTGACATTATGTGCTCAATGAAGAGTGGAGATTGTGTTACAACACAGTTATTCATTCTTTAGATTATGCGCTAATTTCAATGAGGAAGATATGTATAAGGATGTTCTTAAACTTATATATGAGGTTATATTTATTTGTATATGGATTGGTATAGACACTTGTTATATGAAAAATCTCAAATAAAAATTATTATTTTATTTGACTTTTATGTAAATGATCTATGGAATTTTTATTTTATTTGACTTTTATGTAAATGATCCATAGAATTTTTATTTTATTTGACTTTTATGTAAATGATCCATGGAATATTTGTAATGCTTCCTTTATATTGAAGTGAAATTTTTGCTTTAATATAATCATATGACTCCGCAAAGTTCATGCCACAAGGGATGAAGGTTCAAAATTTTGAAGTTCAAGGAAAAGACACAATGCCATGTTTGTAAAAGAAATTTATTCGATGACCACTATGAGACAACCACACCAAATTTCATTCAAGGAGGAAGCCAATTGGCTGTTAATTCACTAGATCGTTGAAAAGAATATCACATCAAATTTAGGGTTTAATTAATGGTTGAATACCTATTGCATAAGAGTTTTATTAATTGCTACTTGAAGGAGTTTAATGCCACGACAACACATTTAGATAATCGTTGCACGTATTTAGCCAAGGAAAATGTAAGTGGCCGATATATCATTAATCTCAACGACTACTCCAACAAGATTGTGGGGAAATTTATTGCAATCTCACCAAAATCGATAAAGGATTATCTTCCCAATTCACTGTTTCTGCCATGCCTTTTAGAACTATAGAGAAGAACCTTCCCACACATTAAGGATGAAGCTCACTAGTCAACACCTGAAAGGAGTAGTAATCAGTAGAGATTCGGCTGGGAGTTGCACAGGAGAACACACATGAGTTATACCAAAGCCGAAATCGCGAGAGTAAAATTACATTGGCATAAAATTAGAGTTTCATTTAATATGTATTAATTTCTAATCTCTTTCTTTTGAAAAGTGTGTAGAAATATTTCAAATATTGAAATTAAAAGATCATCAAAGGTTGTGTAACCGTGGGAGATACAAAAAATTGCCAATAATCACTGAGGGGAAATAAGAATTCGTTTTCATAAAATATGGCAAGTAGAAGTTGTTGAAATTGATCCTCATCTTAATGAGGTTAACCATCTTCCCACTGAGATAGCACACCAATTAAAAGATAAGCCAAAGTTGCAATTTGGCTATGTAGATACATTGATAGCAGATACAACTATGGAAGTTTTAATGCGACCAAGAGAAGAATGTTCCTTCATCTTTTGAAATTAGGGTTTATAACACCAATAATGTGTCAACATAAGGAGTCTTAAGATTTCCATGAGACTGTAACATTTTCCACGAAACTAGCAAGATAAGGGAAGTATTTTACTTATAATTTTATTTCTCTTTAGCAATAGTTCTCTTATTTTAATGTGTCGATATACCTAGAGGTTAATTTCTTTTGTAATGGAAGAGATCAACCAATTCTTTTTAAATGATAAAAACTACACCATAACATGTCAATACCACCGAAGTAAGAGCTCAAGATCGTAGTTCTATTGTGCATGTGATCATGGAGGCTAAGCTAGATCACAACCATGTCTTCAGATCTCGATCAAAGGTTATCCGATCATAACAGCTTGCCCAATCACCAACATGTTATGATAAGATCGTTCAGATGATTTAATAAGCAAAAAGATGACGGGCTTGTACTCATCAGGTTACACTAGATTTGAACTCATAGTTTCATGAAAACACCTCAAGTAGCAACGGAAAGAATTATTTATGTATATCATAGACCACCATTGAAATTACTGGGCTAACTTACAAATTATTGAAATCATTTCAGTAGTCCAGGAAAAGGAAGAAAAGGAAAATGCTTTCAACAGTTCGATTGAGAATTATGGAGAATGCAGAATTCCTAAGGCAAACTTAGTTTTCATAAGATCAAAGTTATCTCTATACATTGATGTTTAATTTTACTCACTTATAATTTTATATTGTTGTAGGTGTGTGGAAATATCATAAGTGGAGATACGATGCAACCCTTAGCATAATATAGAGAAGTTCAACCAGCCTGAGAATGAGAAAAGATTGTCAAAGAATTGATGAGAGATCAATTTTCCTCTGCATTAATGATAATTTGAAAACTCGAGGATCACATAAATCTGTGCCATCACCAGGTTTATTGTTTTTTTTTAAGCTTAGTTTTAGTTAGACAATAGTTTAATTTTAGTTTTATATTTTATTTTGTTCTATGTTTAGTTTTTACTAATTCTTTTAGATTTTATTTTAGCTGAAAAACATTTGAATTTTAAAACAATTCATTGGTTCTGTTTGACATAAATTTCAAGGCCTAAAAGTTAAGGAAGTTGGAAGGCATTTTATCGAGAATGTGGATGATAAGGAACCGATTACAATTTCACTCGATTTCTGCAACGTTATCTCCTCATCTTTATCCATGAGCAAAACAACGTGATTGACAATACCATCTTAGAACAGTAAGCTAAGAACAGTTTGTTCAAAACTTGGAGAGTCATACCAGGTGGAAGAAATATGTAATCGATATTAATGAAAATGATGGAATTTTTCTTTTTATGTATAATTTTTTTTCCCTCTTCGAAGAAAACTCTTATTAACTGGATCCTATAAATGTACTCTCAAATCCTCTGAGGAGTGGGGCACTCTGTAAAGCTCAAAGGAACTCTTTTCCCAAGTTCGGTTTTAGATTTTATTGAAAACATTGGCCACTTTTTTACACTATGGATAGTGGAGGGAAACTAGATCCACTTGCTTGAGAAAACTGTGTTGTAGGTTTTTATCTAGAGGGTTTTAGGTACGAGGGATGATGGGGATTTCTAACACAAAATTTTCAAACAAATTGGGGCTTTAGATGGAGTAACTTGTGCAATTGCAAAGCAAATATAATCAGTTTTAAAAAGAAGAATATAAAAACTAGAAGAAGAATATAGAAACTAAAACAAAAGTAGACCATGTCTATTTTCATTTTCATATTTTTCTGCAAAACATTTTCCAATCCACAAGCCTCCATTTCTAATTTTTATGAAAAACATTTTCCAATCCACAACCCCACATTTCTAGTTCAGAAATTATCTATATCAAGCATGAAAAGAAATTCTAAGAGTTGTCTTCATAATGTGTTAATACATATAATTTTTTATATACTGTGAGAATACAAGTGAGCACTAATATATTGGAAATTTGTATAGGTTCAATATTGTACTTTAAAATATTTGCAAGGAAGGTCAATTATTCCATTCAATCACTCAAACAACATATATATAGCATAATTATTCCATTCGCTCTTTCAAACAAATAGATACCCATAAATTCAAAGTCTGGAATGTACTAACCTTGCAAATTGTTGGACAAGAAATTCGTTTCGGAAGGCTTTGGAAGTCGGCTAATGGACACTGAACGCACCTTGCATGGATTGGGTATTGATCCTATTGCCGGTATGAACTCGTCTTATTTACTCTCTGGGGATCTTAGGGGTTATCTTGATGATTATGGGATTACTAATTTAGCGCAGGCTCAGAACTTGTATGGTCACCTGGGGGACTTCAATTGTTGGTACTCTGCGTCGGATCTTGACCTGGGGGGTGAATGGGTTGAACAATGGTTCGCATATGTCAAAGGTTTATCTCACGGTGGAATAAGGATTGGGAATCTGGAGCACTCCTTACTTTGGTTATATGATAAAAATTTGGGGAAGGTCTCTGCTAATAAAGATTACGAGCTTATTGTTGTTGAACATAAGCCTCTACTGACGGATGGCCTGTTGCCCCTAATTTGGGGCTTCAATATTTCTCTAAAAATCAAATCCTTCACTTGGATGGCAGTATATAGGAATATTAATACTTGGGATAATCTTTGCAATAGGGGTTGTTCTAGTCCTAACAGATGCTGCCTCTGCAACTCTCATGCTGAAACTATGGACCACCTTTTTGTTGGATGCTCTTTTGCCCTTGATGTTATACACTGCTTAAGACATATGTTTGATGTTCATTTGATTTGGTCTAATAATTCACTGGTGGAAAATATCAATAGTTGGATAAATAATAAGGGAATGCATCTATACCTACCTTTCTTTTTCATATGGAATCTTTGGAAGACCAAGAATTGTCTCATTTTCGAGAACATTACCCCTAATATTCTCAGACTCTATCATAGAATCATGGCTGGGCTTGACTCTTATCTGGTTCTACTTACTAACAGACCCAATGTTAGAATTATCGGTGATCCACCTGAGTGTATTTTCCCTATGGTTTTTTTTATGGTGTTGCTGCTGAGCAGGTGGGGGGGCTGGTGCCTGTATTTGGATCAGTGAACAACACTTTCTCTCTATTAAGTTGGGTTGTGGTCACAACACCAATACTAGAGCTGAATTGTTGGCTCTTTCGCCATCACTATACATTGCTAAAGACATTGGGTTACCATACCTTCATGTCTTTGGTGATTCCTTAGTGATTATAAATTGGGCTAAAAATGAATCCACTCTACCCTTGGTGAACCTAGATGCCTGGTGCTTGGACACTAGGAATCTTCTATCTAGGTTCACACATGTGGATTTCTGTCATGTCTTTAGGGAACATAACAAGAGGGAAGATACACTATCGAAGGAGGGGCTTTTGATGACTGTCGGCAAGCTTACTCTCACAAAAACGTGTGAAGAAAAAGTGTACAAGGAGGTCACATTTTAGATTTTTTGAGAGATTTGCTCTGGTACTTTGATGTTATTAATCTCTTGACTCCTGCTGAGAGGTTATTGGTTAAGATGATTTCTATGTCTCTGGATTTGGTGAGTTATTCCGGCTCTGCTTTGGAGAGTGTCTCTGGGCTCTTCATATTTTCTCTAGGGACAGATATGACTGATTCGATTACTTGACATTTATGAGAGGACCATCAGTATATGATGCCCAATTTTTGATAGTTTATCCTTATATGTCAGTATTGCTTGTGTTTTTTATTTGTCTACTACAACTTGGTAGACCCAGCATTTGTTTGGGTGGCTGTAATGTTGACTTGTTGATGTAACAAATTCCTTTCATTCAATTGAATAGAAAGGAATGCTTTTTTCGCCTTAAAAGAAAAAGACAACCAAATATAGCAAAAGATGCACTTGATATGTGTATGGCAACCAAATATAGAAAACTGATGGTCAAGGCAATGAATGCAACTCATAATTTCTCACCATGCTTGTCTAATTCATGTCGTCCTTTTATTTTTTAAATTGTTTTAAAGTGATATGGGAGGAAATGTCCAACAACATCTTGCATATTTCAAAAGAAACAACCATTAAACATTGGAGCTCTACCAAGTGATGTACAAGCTGGTACAACATGAAATCACCTTGGAAATAGTCATTGTTTATTCTGTGGTAATTGCAGATTGCAACTAGAGATATGATATCACTGTATTAATTGCCCATTTCGTTACACAAGTTTCTTTGAAATAGCTATAAATGTATAGTACTGTGATGCAATCTGTTGGTGCTACGATATCCATTATAAGTTAATTATATACTTCGGTAGGCGTTGATTTCCAAATTGACGTTATTTTATGGGTTAAACATGGTTATCAAGTTTGGAGTTTGAATTTGAATAAGTATGAAGTTTGGAGTTTGAATTTGAATAAGTATGATAGAGAAATAATTTAGATTTATTTATTTTCAAACTTTTAATATAGAATACCTTAAAATTAACGCACACTAATACAACTTGATTTTTTTTTAAATTTAATATTAAGGTCCAATTGTCCTTCTAAGTTGTTTTTTTTATTTTCCTAATTTACCTCCCAACTAAACTAGAGACACCAAGCCTCGTTAATTCAAACCCTTTTAACTATGCAATTACTAAAGTAGTTATGCTTTAAAAGTTAGTCAGCCATATAATCTAAATTATTGCACAAGGATGAAAATTAAATAAAGCACAACTTATAACTATTTTTAATATAGTGATACATATGATAAACAATTATGTAATTAGTTGAGTTAATTATTTTGGTTTATCATATAGTTCTAATTTAAGTAATGTTTCATTTTAGTATGTTGATGGAAATATATGTTTTCTTTTATTTATAATAAAATTATGTTTTAATAGAATAAGAAGTTCTTGTTTATCAAAGATGAAAGAAACAACTTTTTTTTTCAATGCTCACAAGTTATCGCACTCGACCACTTGAGCTAGCCCATCAGGATGAAATAAACAAACTTATAAAGTGAAGAAAAGTAACTTTTTACTTAAATCCAAATATGAATTGAAAATTATTTTAAGTTTTTTAGGTGAAGGGTAAGAAAACTTGTTATAATAAGTTATACTTGTCATTAATTTTTTTATGAGAATGAATGCTATACTTTTATGCTTAAAGAAACAAGAAGAGGGCTGAGATACTTATGATTGTTGAAGCTTAGGAGATATTCATGATTACTTTGAATGAAAATGTTGAATATTCACTAATTTTAACTTTAGATGTACATATATTCTTGCAAAGAAGTTCATGCATTTGAGTTAACCCTTCATCTTTATCTTTTGTAGTTTGTATTGTTCTTATCTAGGTTGTGGATTTTGATCAAATTGTTTGGATTTAATTCATCTATCTTTTTAAAGTGCATACTAGAGAGGTTATTGCTCTTGTAATGGCATGACAAAATTGAATTTAATTATAAGTATAGATTTGTCATGCCATTATAGTTTACTTCAAAGATGAATGTACCATGCACCTGCTCCTTTAAATCATTTTTCTTCTTCACATGTAAAATCCTAAACAACAAAGAGTGCATACATTGTCAATGGAAAAATATGCTTTGAGATCAAAACCAACTAGATTGCAAGTTGCAATGGTCCTTAGTGGGATCATTCTCAATGAGGTTCTTAACAAGGTTGGCTTTGCAATTTGAAGATGTTATGTGAGTCATTACTTTTTATTATGAGTTTCCTGAACATTTCCTTCCCATTTGAACTGGATGTGGTATAAAATAAATAACAAACTATGAAGGTCCCATGAGTAATTCAGTGGGTGACAAAATATTGATGGGAAAATTGCTTGAGTCATAAAAATGCGAACCTCAACAATTGAATGGAGGCACAAATCACATTAAATTATTCAAACAACACTAGGAATTTAAAAGGACAAAACATATTTATGGATGGAGGAACAATTGACTGGGAATTTAAGAGCACATATCGTTAAGGGGAAGATCACATGTATGAATTATGATTAATTTCTTCTAATTTTTTAACTGCCCATTTTCATGGGATTGTGGCCAATGAAAGCTTAGAGAAATCCCATTCATGAAGAAAATTATTCTAAAGAAAAAAAATACTTTATAAGTTCAATGACTCGAGGGTATAAATCCATCCAAAATTTGGAGGTTATTCCTTAGCAACATTTACGATCGATATGAATCCATCCCATGATTTGGAAGTATGAATCTAGCCTGTGATTTTGACGTTATTCCTTAGCAAAAACTAGGGCTGATATGATTCCAACCTGTAATTTGACCCCTTAATACGAGGTAATATATTTTTGATACTTTTAGGAGTATTAAACCCCCCAATATGAATGGACGTGATATGATATTGCTTGGCTAGTGAACCCACCATGACTTTCTCTCACCCTATTTGGAATCTAAATAGATGAGTTTGAGGCCTTTCTCCATGACCATACCCAGGAATCAGATGGGTGCCTCTTCCACCAGGTCTTGATCTATATCCTACTTTTCGCTAACGATATAGTACTCTTATCATCCTCCCCAGAAGGCCTGCAGAGATAGATTGATTCCTTAGCCCCGTTTTGTGAAATTCGAAAGCTGACTGTGAATTTTAGAAAAAAAAAGATTATGATTTTCAATGGGGTTAAGAAAACCTCATACCTTTGTTTCTTATTCAAGGGGGAGGAAGTCGATATCACCAGTACTTACACTTGTTTGGCAGTGTAGTTTTCTGGTCCCCGCTTTAGTCTACGACCAACTCTTCATCTTCGAATTAACAAAGTGTACAGGTCCCTAGCCCTTCTTTAGAGACAGTGTTTTCACCACCACTTTTAGGATATCTTATCCAAGATGGACCTATTAAATACCTTAATCCACCCCATTTTTCTATATGGATAAAAAAATTCGGGACCCTCTCTACTCGAGTCGGATTGGGCCTCAGATGAGAGAGTCCAAATCCTTCTTCTTCGGCGTATTATCAAATTTAAGCAGGCAGTGCCACAACACATCATCCTAGCAGGGTTTGGGGCCCATCGCTTCCATCTTGAGACAGTTTTTAGATTGGTTTCCTTCTTGCATTAGATCCAGGGGTTAGACGACTTGTCAAAATGTCAGGACAGGTACCCTTATCTAGCATATTGTTCAGCTGAGACCATTTCCCGTGCTACCCATTCAAGTAGGGCCAAGTGTTGGATTACAAGAGTCTTGTAACTTCTTGCTTCAGTGGGGATCTAGTTAGATCGCCTCCTTCTATTTCAGTTCTCTCTGGATGCCCTCGGTCACCTTCTACCCACCCAATAGGAGTTAAATAAGATAATAAGAGAGGATGTTTACAAGAAGTTTGTCTAGGTTTCTTGTGTCAATCCTCTAGGAGGATTGCGTCCAAAGATGGATTTTTATGCTAAACACTTCTTGGAGATCAGAGACGGGCCCAATTTTCGACCCTAGTACACGTTCTGCCACTAGATGCATGCTCTTTGGATCCCTCTTAGACAATTCAGAGTAGGATCCCATAGACTCCAGGTAGAGACAAAATACCATATTGATATATCAGATAGGTTCTTCCAGCTTTGTCATATACAGGAAGTGGAAACCGAGTTACATTTTATCTTTAGATGCCCTATATACTACGAGATCAGAGGATGCTTCCATTTCTTGTTTAGGGGGGCTCAAACTCTAGCCTCCTTCTTCAGATACATCAAACAAAGATGTCTAGCACTTTATATTCAGGTGGCTCTCAGGCTTCGAGCACAGGTCCTCTAGCCCCCCACCAGACCATATACCACATAGAGGATCAAAACGTTCTTCAATGTGCTACCACCTTCCAGGGGCACCAAGAGATATACTGACCTAGATATCAATCCAAATCCCAGATCAGTAAACGTTGGCGGTTCTCGACCCACTAGATCTCGGTGGAAGCTTCATACCAGACCTCCCCTCGGGATACACCCAGGACCTTCCAGACGTGATTGACATCACTCTAGAGGGCGCCCTACACCCACTAGCTCTTATTCGGGAAAACTGACACTATTTCACTTCCTCATTTTTCCTCTTTTAGGCTCATATGTTAGGATTACTAAACCATCCTCGGTCACTTGGCTCCTGAATCCTACCCACCTGAGATTCTTCACCCCTTGACAGGGTTATAGTGTTGAGACTGGGGCGAGAGCTCTCCCATGACACAACCCAGCTCACCTTGCACACTTTTACTTCTCTTCTTTTCTACTTTACTTCTTGAATTGTATTTATTTTAAGGGAGACCGTGTAGTCCTCCCACATGCTTGAACATCATTGTAACCGGCAGTCCCATTGACCTACTTTGTGGTCATTAGTGGACATTAATAAGATTATCTTATCTTATCTTATCTCACTCGGATGTAGAAGAATGAAGTGAAACTTGGGTATGAAGGTGATAACATCTACCTGTTCAATTAGTTAGTCCTTCACATGAGAAGACAATGAATGGAAAGGTGGAAGGGATATCTGCCACATGGGGAGCTTGTCCAAATCATCATACGGAAACATCCACGCAAAATTTCACTCACCTTTCACATCGGTGGTAGTTATTTGGCAATAATGACGAAAGTGACCAAACAACACACCGTCAAAGTTGCTCACGTTTTTGAGTTAATTATGGCCAACTGTCATTTCTGCGACTCAAGTTCATCTTGCGACAACTCTTGCTTTCCTGCGACCTATAGTCAACCTTTGACATATTTCATTCATTGCGACAGATGGATTGTATTTGTCATCATTTTTCATTTGCGACAGACAGATAATCTGTACGCGTTTTTCTTTCTCTTGTGATAGACTGGTAGCCCGCGATCAAAACTTAAGAATAAAACGACTTTGAAGATTTTTCCTTTTTCTTTTTCTTTTCTCTTTTCCTTTCTCTCTCTCTTTTTCTTTTACTAGTTGTTGGGCCTAGGGACAGTAAGGTAGAATTCAATCAGAATTCCGTCTAAGTATGGAGAATAGATTAAGGAGAAGAAGAAGAAGTTGTGCCAGAAGCACCAACATAAAAGAAAGAGGAGAAAGGAAGCTATGATAGAGGAAATGAAAGGAAAGAAGAAGAAGAGGTGCCAGAAGAGGATGTCACGAAAAAAGGAAGGAGTGTGACAAGGGAAGGTATGACAAAATATTAGCAGTAGAAGGTATGCAAGTAGCATAATGACTAGAAAATGGAAATAAGGCGTAACGCTTGGAAAGTAACAGGACTTAAATATTGTGGGTACGAGTTCTATAAGAGCCACCAGAAACTGCATGCATGAAGGAATATCTATAAGTCAAGTCGTTAGTGCCTCCCATTAGGCATTACTAGAATAGGGAAGAAAACCTGTTGGTTGAAAGAGGAAGTTGACTGAGAAAGAGACAAGTAAAGAGTCTGTAATGAGTCTGTATCGAGTCTGTAATGAGGTTATAAAAGAAGGAACCCAAGCTATATGTGGGTTAGATTCTCTACAGTTGGATTCACTACTATGATATTCACTATCAATAGCTATGTATTGTTGTCTGTTAGTATTGTTGAGTGCATACGAGTGAAGGATCTACAGTTGAGTGCACAAAAGAGTAGGAAGGGTTGAATCGATCCAGGATGTGTGTAGATCATTAGTAGAGCTAAGTAGGAAGACAGTAGAGAGGGGATTAGAGAGAATGAGAAGAAGGAAGAGTTTCTAAATATAGAGAAGAATATCTAGAATAGAGTCTGTAGCTTAGTGCGTAGACGAAATGTGCATATATTTCCTCATGCCAAATGAAGAGCACCTTTGTGGTTTTTTCTCAAATGGATTTCCATGTTATATCTTTTGTATATGTGTGAATGATGCATGTGTTTGAGTTATATGTATAATTGTTGTATTGAATGGAACGTTATATATTTGGTTATGAATGAATATATGTATATCAGTGGCATAGTATCAGTGAATACGATCATGATGCATAAAGATTGCTAATATAATAGGTTTCATAAGAATAGTGGGTCGCAATATAACTGTTCACGACACGTGTAAAATAATCCACCCATAGAATTTGTTGAGAACCTTGGTAAGGGTCCAAGGTATCAGAAATTCCCTCACCCAATCTCAGAAATGTGGTTCTAGTAGTTACCCATCCAATTCAGATATCTCAGGTGAGACTGCATCTGCATCCCAGCTTCCAACTGAGCTCTAAGAAGAAGGGACTGAACCTGGATCAGGAACCTCGGAGGAGGGATAAAATCCAACAAATGGTTCCCTTGCCAAGACCCAAATAATTGTGGTGAGGGATATGTTGTGGGAACCAACAAAACTGAAAATCCAAGATTGGGTGGATTTCAAAGCGTTCAAATTCTGACGAGAAGAAAGAGAAGGATCTCGGTGGAACCCAAAAGGGTGGTTGGGCCGATACATATTACAGACATCCATGATATTTTCTTTTTTGAGTTGCATATATACATACATTATGTTGCATGAGTGGTTGTCTAAGTTAGCAACTCAACAAAGAAATTTCCAAGGAGGAGAACCAAAGGAGTGGAATCCTTAGTTGATTGAGCGATTGGAAGGAGTAAGCAACCCTGTGTTGAGGGATGTGGATTTTTGGATAGATAGTATCTTGGAGGGATACATCACTGAGTTTGTTGTTAACACCATAATCTCATACAGTGAGGAAGAGAGAATTTTTTTCAAGGACCATGTGGTAGATATCTGTCATCTTTAAAGATGTGGATTGTTGGCACCAGGATTTGAGCCCCCAAGGTCGAGCAAGGGGAGGCTGCTCCCGGGGAACAGCAGAACCACTTTAGGCTATGCCTCTGGCCCTGCGCAGTCATAGAGGGATCTTTTGTTTGTCACCGAAGTCTACTCTGCATAATATTTTCAATCTCGTGTGTCACCAGAGTCTACTCCGCATAGGATTTTTAATTAGCATAATCAGGGGGCCTGGATCCTGAATGGGACAGAGTATGTTAAGGAAAGGTGCATGGTGGGATTATTGAGGGAAAGGGACCATTGCCAATGGAGTCAAAAACCTGTGTAGGGAACGATTACAAAGGAAAATAAAGGTGTGGGGTTGCAAGCAGAGGCAAGATAGCCGCTAATCTCCCAATCAGGAGATATTTAGCAGGTGATTAGAGGATAAGAAGGGACAGCCCATCGCGTGGAGCACCAGCGAGATGAATTCCACACAACTTTAGAAGAACAATTGATAAATGTCTGGAACAATAGTAGGAGCATAACCAATATGAATTCCTAACTACTATACCCTAAGTTGCATACATGAAAAGCAATCAACAGACTGGAGTGAAAACAGGAAACACGTTACACATAAAGGAAAATACATATTAGGAAAAGAAACGACTCATGAATCTCTGCCATGAGAAACAATTATTCCTCTACAATCTATTCATACACAGGTATCAAATTTTACAAATGGGGAGCCGCAGCTCGGGAATGTCTCCCAATCCAATTCACTAACTCCTTTATCCCTCTATCGGGAGCATTTTTATACAATCCTACTACTGAGACTACTGAATTAAAAGCTATTACAAGTCGCTATCAGGCGTTAACAGTACAAGGAGTGGACTATCGCCACGTTTTACAAATATAACAAACATCATGGCGCTAGTGGCCGCATTCAGCCCGAGTAACAGTTTGACATGTCCAGCTGCCATGGAAGATGATGAGTATGATGCCTCCTTCTATGATTGAAGTGTGTGCTTCCACCGTGTTCAAATGCAACTTTCTGCATGGGCACACACTGGCAAGGTAGTCAACATCCTTCCTCGGTTCAGTCACATCCGCCACCTCCTTCCTCTGCTAGTAAAACTGTTATACGTTAGCTCTGGAAGAAGTCCCATATTGCTTCTAGTTGAGACAACCCTATGGGGTGGCTTTCCATTCTTATACTCCTCACCTACGGTGAGGTGAGTTCTCCCACAGGCACTAGGGTTTAGCGTATCTACACCAGCCCCACCACCCTTGGAAATTGGACTTCACAAACAAAATGATGAAGGCTTTAGACCCCTGACGCTCCCATCCGAACGAATTCTTATACAAGGAATCGTCGATGACTGTCCCACTCTGCAGAGGCTTTGGTGGGCATGATGCTATCGGGGGTTCTTGGAAAAACGCTTACAGGGAGTAAGTTTCTAGGCCTCGCATCATTGGAGACATGGGTATCACATCTAGACCTCGATGGCTGGTGTCACCATTGGCATGCCAATACCAAGGTGACGAGTGAGTGTGGAACCTTCTCACCAACCATCAACACCCCCAGATGGACAAGCTTCACAAACTAGATTTTCATTGTCAACCTCTATCAGGCCTTTGCAGATTCATGGAGAAGCAGAACTCAGGTTCTGGAGATATGTTAGTTCACTCCTGTTGAACTGAAAGCAGTATATATAAGGCTTATATATTGGTCGGTCAACATTTTTGCACACTCTGTCATCAAGTGTATTTGGCACCAACATGTGTGAAAGCGCAAGCAGAGTGATCATTCACTTGATGGGGATCTAGTCACTTCGTTTCATCGGTCGTGGTGCCTTATCGTCTGTCGTGGGAAGCAGTTGTGGATGCCCTCTGGTACAATAGATCCATGCTGCAACTTTCATGAAGTGGGAGCTCCCATGTTTCCTTGCTCTTTTGAAGTCGAAAACGGGATGGCCTACCGCGTCATGTTGGCATTGCCCTGTGTGAGTAGCAGATTTGCCGGTTATTTTCCTCACTTGCGTAGGCCAAATCACACAAAATCCACCTATCTTCAGGGAGTATGACTCTGCCACAGGGATGGATCCCTTGGTACGTGTGCTACAAATGGCATCGAAGAAATCGACCAAATCCGAAAGGATGCAAACTACACACGTGAACATCTCCTTCGTTGTCATCTCCACATTGGATGGAAAACCTGTACCTCGGGATTC
Organism: Pseudotsuga menziesii; assembly: GCA_001517045.1. NCBI lineage: Eukaryota > Viridiplantae > Streptophyta > Pinopsida > Pinales > Pinaceae > Pseudotsuga > Pseudotsuga menziesii. Next base: position 305,861 of record LPNX010253367.1, on the reverse strand, counting down.
TTCTCAGCCATCTAATCAGAGGAATATTTTACACCCACCATCCACATTCCATTCATCCTGCCGCCAACTTTTCTCCTCTGAACACCGCAGGCATTTCTGGATCGTGGCACGTTTCCAACTGTCGATTGAGACCAACCTTTCATGCTATCATTGATTCAAGTGGGCCCCACCATCTTTCGCATTAAGAATCCTTGATATTCATCCGTGCTAGTTCGCATTGTGAAATGAACCATAGATGTATATTTCTCTCCTTCCTCATCATGGCCATTGATCTTCACGACCTCTACCGCTCTTTCACGATTTGAGATTGCGGTTTTACCTACATAAGTATGGATCGCAAAATTGATTGAGGCTGTAGATCTGCTCCGGACCTCATCTCAACCGTCGAAAGCTTCTGGTATTTAACACACTTTGCAGTATGGGGAGGAAGCCTCAACCGTGCATGTTTTCTCACACGAAAGGGTTTGGAGTCGCTAATCCACCTTTGATCAATCGCAGTCTTTGATTATGAACCCTGCCCAACGTTAACAGCGCGCCTGCCATTTTCCTTGTTGAAGAGTGCTCACAAGAAATTCGAGGGACTGGGACCCTCATCGAACTCCTGTCAGGCCCTTAGATCAACTGTTAAAAATGAAGTGTTAACAACTGGCTCCACGAGGGATGTTATCCTCCCAGTGAGGTAGCAAAGAACCCTCGTAGACCAAGTGCCGAAACCATTGGGCTGCCTTCGATCCTTCTTTGACCTCTCCATTCTACTCCAAGCTATTGCTTCAGCGAATTCGTGCCACTCTTGTAGATCATGCTGGTGACTGTAAACCTGTGCTGGTAAAAATGAAAACAAACTGAAACAGTAATAAAGGGAATGCTTGATAACTGTCGATCTTATTTGCTTCTACCTACCCTACCTAACTTTGTACACAAGTCTGATTAAGTGAAATCAGACTTCCAATGAAGCCAATCAAGCAACTTGCCTAATATTCTTGTTCTTTTATGGCGCTTGATGGACAGAAATGAAATAGACAATGGGAGAAGGAAATGATAAACAAACTGATCTTCAAGGCAAAGATGTGACCAATCATTGCCTTCACCCAGACCCTCCAATTATTCGTCCACGGGGTCATAGAAATCACGACAACCTCCAGCACGTTCTGTCATCCGCTCATGGGAAAGCTATCCGGAGCTTCCTGCTTCTAGGGAGTTGTCAGTCTGACATTTGGAAGATTGAAGATGAGGACCCACATAATATTTCTTCAATGGAACATCCCTCTCTCCACTCAGGATTTTTGTAGCAAGGGCTTGATGTGATTTGAAAGGAAGGTCCTCGGCTTCTCCAGCGGAACCAAGTAGACATATTCCTCCTATGTGAGGTGGTGCTTCTAAAGGTGGAGTATTAGAAAAAGTGTTTATCTATAAGCTGTTGCATCCGTCTTCATTTCTGTACAAGTCCCTAGTCTGCACCATCTCCGTTTCTTTCTGCTTTTTCTTAGAGGCCTTAATCATGTGTCATATTAATTCAAAAGAGGTATAACACAAGGGTAGGCTATCTCCTCCAGTTCCCTCCTCATCTTTTCCTACTTAGACCTTCTGATTTTGCATTGCATATTGATTCCTTTCATCAGAGGGATTTGTTTCAATAGCTGGCTCGTCAAGTACATTCCGCGAGTACTCTTCTTCATATTCATCGTACATAGGCGTACCAAACTCCTTCTTAAAATTGTCCCTAGCTGACCAGGGACGATGCAGGTCGCCATCTTTAGAGAATAATCTTGTAGGACTACCTGCTCCTGCCTCGGGTCGGTCATCTTTCAGTACATCAGGAGGGAGCTTTGACGGGCCAGAGACTTTCCCATTCTGCTTGTAGGGCTCAACCAATTTGAATGTATCTTTTATTTCACCACCACCGTCCTGATCTGACGATTTCTTGGACCTCTTAAGGTTTTCCTCAACCTCCAAACAATCAATGAACATATGCTACAGGGTGGTTTATTTTCTCTCCAAAAGAAGCAAGGACAAGTCAGGGGGAAAGGCGAATACATAATAGATCTTAGCATCATTCTCAAGAGGTTGAACTTCCTTAGGCATGTTATAATAAAAGCTTGTGAATCTTCTGTTAAAACTAGATATGTCCTCCCCTCATGCCTCCTCAGGGAATAAAACTATGAAAGTATTTGCTCCAGTGGCCTTATCCTACCCCAGAACCTCAAGAATGTGCAAGAAAACTCTTCCCAAGTGTTGATGGACTTAGGCTGCAAGTATTTAAACCATACTTTGGCATCTCCTTGCAAGGACAGAGAGAAAGCCCGCATGTAGACATCATCATGTTCTATCTCAAAAAGGTCAGAGAAATGCTCAAAGGCTTGTACATGTTTCTCAGCAGTCAAGTCTTCATATTCTCCATCGAACTTGGGGAGGTATTTGTAATATTTTGTGGGAAAATCATGGAGGATAGGAGGCAATTGCAGTGGTTTATATCGGCTTGGAGAAATGGGGGAGACAAGGTTAGGCACAATAGCCAAGCTATTGTCCGAGGATTCATGAATTTCACAGGGGTGTCCTTTGACATTGGGTGCCCCTGGATAAATCTCTAGGCCTTAATCAGATGCACAAGATGACACAACGCTTTCATTTCATAAATAAGGATAAACAAGAATATATTCATGGATTTGTTCAGAATGAGATGGGCCATAGCAACCTGTTCTGATAAATCTAGGAAAAGATAAGAGAAAACTTACAAGATAGGATAAGGCATCCTGGAAGAGACATGGACTTGAGTAATTGGACCTTCCACCATGCATTTCTAAGCTTTATAAAGGATCCATTTTCTAGGCTGAATCAGCCAGTTTTCCTTGGACATTTGATTTCTGGGTCACACCACCAATGGAGTCACTGAAGTCTGAATCCTTCAAGAGTGGAGTCGCCAGGTGAAAAGTGCTCAACCTTCTTGATGTCTGGTCATTGTTCACCATCAATAACCAGATCTAAAACCATGTCATTTTTCCCAGGGAGGATCTTCAATTTCGTCCCCAGCAACGGCGCCAGTTTGTTGGCACCGAGATTTGAGCCCCCAAGGTCGAGCGAGGGGAGGCCGCTCCCGGGAAACAAAAGAACCGCTTTAGACTATGCCTTTGGCCCTGCGAAGTTAGAGAGGGATCTCCCATTTGTCACCAGATTCTACTCCGCATAATATTTTCAATCTCATGTGTCATCAGAGTCTACTCCGCATAGGATTTTCAATCAGCATAATCAGGGGGCCAGGATCCTAAATGGGACAAAGTTTGTTGAGGAAAGGTGCATGGTGGGATTATCGAGGGCAAGGGACCATTGCCAATGGAGTCAAAAACCTACGTAGGGAACAATTACAAAGGAAAAGAAAGGTGTGGGGTTACAAGCAAAGGCAAGATAGCCGCTGATCTCCCAATCAGGAGATATTTAGCGGGCGATTAGAGGACAAGAAGGGACAACCCATCGCGTGGAGCACCAACGAGATGAATTCCACGCAACTTTAGAAGAACAATTGATAAATGTTTGGAACAGCAGCAGGAGCATAACCAATATGAATTCCTAACTACTATACCCTAAGTTGCATACATGAAAAGAAATCAACAGACTGGAGTGAAAATAGGAAACACATTACACGTAAAGGAAAATACATATTGGGAAAAGGAATGACACATGAATCTCTGCAATGAGAAACAGTTCTTCCTCTGCAATTTATTCATACACAGGTATCAAATTTTACAAATGGGGAGCCTCAGCCCGGGAATGTCTCCCAATACAATTCACTAACTCCTTTCTCCCTCTATCGGGAGCATTTTTATATAATCCTATTGCTGAGACTACCGAATTAAAAGCTGTTACAAGTCACCATCAGGTGTCATCAATACAGGGAGTGGAATATCACCATGTTTTACAAATATAACAAACATTATGGCGCTAGTGGCCGCATTCGGCCCGAGTAAAAGTTTGACATGTCCGACCGCCATGACGGATGATGAGTATGATGCCTCCTTCTATGCTTGAAGCGTGTGCTTCCATCGTGTTCAAATGCAGCTTTCCGCATGGGCACACACTGGCAAGGTAGTTAGCATCCTTCCCTGGTCCAGTCACATTCGCCACCTCCTTCCTCTCCTGGTAACACTGTTATACGTGGGCTCTGGAAGAAGTGTCGCATTGCTTCTGGTTGAGATGACCCTGTGGGTGGCTTTCCATTCTTATACTCCTCACCTCTGGCGAGGTGAGTTATCCCCTAGGAACTAGGGTGTAGCGTATCTACACCAGCCCCACCACCCTTGGAAAGTGGACCTCACAAACAGAATGATGAAGGCTTTAGACCCCTGACGCTCCCATCCGAACGAATGCTTATACAGGGAACAGTCGATGACTGTCCCACTCTGCTGAGGATTTGGTGGGCGCGATGCTATCAAGGGTTCTTGGAAAAATGCTTACGTAAGTGCCCAAGCCTCACGTCGTTGGAGACGCAAGTATCACGTCTAGGCCTTGATGGCTGGTGTCACCATTGGCATGCCAATACCAAGGTGACGAGTGAGTGTGGAAGCTTCTCACCAACCATCAACACCCCTAGATGGATAAGCTTCACAAACCAGATTTTCATTGTCAACCTCTATCAGGGCTTTGCATATTCGTGGAGAAGCAGAACTTGGGTTCTGGGGATATGTTAGTTCACTCCTGTTGAACTGAAAGTAGTATATATAAGGCTTTGAGATTGGCTGGTCAACATTCCTGCACACTTTGTCATCAATTGTATTTGGCACCAACATGTGTGAAGGCGAGAGTAGAGTGATCCTTCACTTGATGGGGATCTAGTCACTTCTTTTCATCAGTCGTGGTGCCTTATTGTCTGCTGTGGGAAGCAATTGTGGATGCCCTCTGGTACAATAGATCCATGCTGCAAATTTCATGAAGTGGGCACTCCCATGTTTCCTTTCTCTTTTGAAGTCGGAAACGAGATGGCCTACCACATCGTGTTGGCACTGCCCTGTGTGAGTAGCATATTTGCCGGTTACTTTCCTCACTTGTGCAAGCTAACTCACACAAAAGCCTCCTATCTTCAGGGAGTATGACTCTACCATAGGGATGGTTCCCTTGGTACGCATGCTACAAATGGCATCGGAGAAATCTACCAAATCAACAAGGTTGCAGAATACACGCGTGAACGTCTCCTCCACTGTCATCTCCACGCTGGATGGAAAACCTGTACCTTCAGAGTCTTCTCATCCACCCGATCAGAGGAATATTTTACGCCCACCGTCCATGTTCCATTCATCCTACTGCCAACTTTTCTCCTCTGAACACTGCGGGAAGTTCTAGATCGTGGCATGTTTTCAACCATTGATCGAGACCGACCTTTCATGCAGCCGTTGATTCGAGTGGGCCCCACCATCTTTCGCATTGAGAATCCTTGATATTTGTCCTTGCTAGTTCACATTACGAAATGAACCATAGCTGTAGATTTCTCTCCTTCCTCATCGTGGCCGTTGATTTTTGTGACCTCTACTACTCTTTCGCGATTTGAGATTATGGTTTTACCCGTACAAGTATGGATCGTGAAATTGATTGAGGCCGTAGATCTACTTTGGACCTCATCTCATCCGTTGAAAGCTTTCGATCTTTAACACACTTTGCAGTCTGGGGAGGAAGCCTTGACCGTGAATGTTTTCTTGCACGAAAGGGTTTGGAGTCACTGATTCACCTCCGATCAATCGAAGCCTTTGATTATGAACCCTGTCCAACATTAATAGCACGCTTGCTATTTTCCTCATTGAAGGGTTCTCACAAGAAATTCGAGGGGCTAGGACCCTCATCGAACTCCTGTCAAGCCCTTAGATCAATAGTTAAAAAGGAAGTGTTAACATGGATAAAAATGCTTGTCTGTGAAAAAGGAATTATGCGAATGTGATAAAATTGTGTATAAAAAGAGTGGGTATGACACACTCTAAATTGAGATGTTCCCAGAATATAGTGTAAATGAACTAGAATCTAGTTGTTTAAGAAGCAAAAGAAGATTTATATCTGGAAAGAAAAGAAATTTTTTTTAAGAAGAGGGAGTTGCATCACGAATAGAGGATAAGAATGCTACGAGCTTGTGTCATACTTCGACGAAGGGTATTGCAACGAAGAATAATAATATAAGTTGATCTCTAAAGCAAACAAAGAATCAAAAGTGTCAACTGAGGCTATAGATCAAGAACGTGGTTACAACTCGCCTACAACACCATGCACATTGTCAAAGGTAAAATATAGATACTTGTCTCCTAGTGCATTTGTAAATACTAGTAGTACTAGCATTGTAAATAATGGACAAGGGATTCCAGCTAGCCAAAATTTTGATCTGGCTGTACCAGCAGTAAATACAATGGTTGGAGATGACATTAAGTTACCGATATTCAATGGAAATGGGTTGGAGGACCCAAAACAACATTGGTTCCTATGTGAAGCTGTGTGGACTATGCGACCGATCCAGGATGACAATATCAAGAAGACATAGATGATCACGACTCCGCGAGGTCGTCCGCTTGACTGGTACATGAAATTTTTCATAGTGCCAATAGGATTTATCCAGAAAACACTCAACGAGATTCAAATGGGAATGATAGATGAGTTCAAGAAGCCAAATTCTGAATCTCAATAAATTACTATGATCAAAGAAATTAAGCAACGACTGACATAATCTATTCGGGACTTTAACCGGAGATTTAAAACATTAATGGCCAAAGTAAGCTTCCAAATGTTAGATGTAAAACATAAGGAATGGTTCATCACCGCCTTGTTTCCACACATCTAAACCCCGTTGATGAAACAATAGATTATTTCACAAATAGAAGTTCTGGAGGTAGCAATGAAGTTAGAATCCTTTTCGATTGGAGACAATGACATAGGAGTGATGAAAATTCTGTCACAGCTGGACAACCTTATGGTGCAGCTCCAGGACATTAAGAGAGGCAAGGAATTTCAATAATAACTATGGTGCACAAGATGTCGAACAGATGGGAACCATAAAGATAATTTTACCGCACTCATGAAATATGTCACAATAGGAGTGCTGAACCCAATAAACACCCAAGGGATGCCTTGGTGTAGAATATGACAGACTAGCAGACACAATTCCAATGAATGTCTATATTTACAAAAGACTATAAGTGCACCAGCTAGTCTGTACTATAAATTTTGTAAATCAGTAGGCCATGATGAAAAAGACTGTAGAGCACTTCATTTACTGCAAGAAAAGACAGTGGATGCCTACTTGATGAAAAATGATGAGTAGATGCAAGATGAACGAGCACAGCCTCAGTATCATCCTGCTCAATACCCACCACTGCAATATTAGCAACCACAATATCCTTATCTGCAATACCAGTACAATCAGTATCCACAACAACAACAATACCCTAAGAAAAATGGGGGTGGAAATTTGCGAGGCCGAGGACAACAACAAGGAGGAGGATTTAGTCAAGAAATATTCCAATTCATATGTTATAACTATGGGCAGCTAGGAAATTTTTCCCGAGATTGTAAAAATCCTATCGTAAATCCCAACCCGGTGCAAAACCAGAATCCAAACCCCAACCAGAACATTCATATGATCTCTACCGATCCAAGAGAACCTCACATTGTTGTAGTCATGATAGAAGGTGTTGCAACAAGTGCAGACCAGAATACACAGCACAAAAAACCACATGTGAGACCCGTGACACAAAAGAAATAACTGCTAGATGTCCATAAGGATTAAGAATTCTTCTTCGATGTGTGACCAGAGTTAATTAATGCTAATCAACCGTAGACATATGGACAAATCAAGACCATGCCTGAACACTTTGAACAACTAATTAGGAAGCAACCAATGAAAAAGGTTAGTAAGCTTAAATATTTTTTTAAAAGTTGTTTAGTACTAATCAATGAAAAAGATGTTGTCGCAGAACTGACATCACTGATAGAGGAAAACCTAGATGACCAACGACCTGAGAAAATAGTTAACCATATCGGGAAGAGATTAAAAATAGGTTGAGAACTACGAATGAATGCGCAAATAGGAGACTATGATATGGATTATATCATACTAGATTTGGGCTCAGATGTTAACATTTTAACAAGACAAACGTGGGAGATCATGAATAAGCCACAAATGGATGGGTCTCCCATTTAACTAAGGATTGCGAACCAGTTGAAGGCTACCAATTGGTATATTAACTCAAGTGCCTATAGAATTTGAAGGATTAAGAACATATGTCGATTTTGAAGTAATCGACATTGTCGATAAGACAGATCCATACCCTGCATTTCTAGGAATTGATTGGGAAATAGAAAAGAAAAACATTATAAATTTCAAGAAAAGGATCTTATAAATTTAGCGGAAAACATAATGGGTGATGACGCTTTCAAGAAAAAGACGAATGAACATATTCCAATAAAGGAAGGTAAGGTGTTAATAGGATGATATACCTCACCAGCAGTGAAGTAAAGAAAAACACTGATCGTATACTAGAGTTGACAACTGCTGTGAAATCCAAGGTTTATAGCGATGTTGCATACTCATTCAAGGATGATGCAGTGGAAGATTCTAAAGGGAGGAAGGAAAAACCTAGGATGGGTTTGAGATGAAGCTAGACATGAAAACAAGGAAGATCAGTTTTTTTGATAAGTCTCCTATCTCGTCCGTCCTACTACTTTGAAACAGTAACTATATTCAATATGAGAAAGAATGATAGTAGTAACAGATGTTAGAAAGAATGACAGTAGTAGCAGAAACATAAGGAACATACACGAAAGAATGTACATCAAAGGTGTGCAACATAGTCGCATCAGTAGAGAAGGTCATGCAAGAACAAGTCAGTTTCAACTTGGTGGAGCAATTGCAGAAGAAGGAAGAAGAAGTGCACGTAGAAGCAGAAAGACTGGAAAGAATTGTGGAATATTTTCAGCGAAAAATCAACGCAAGTAAAAACATGGAGGAATAGCTTCAAGTGGCTTGGGATGAGCCACATGTGAGTGTTGGGGGCCTAGGGAAAGTAAGGTAGAATTCAATCAGAATTATTCCTAAGTATGGAGAATAGATAAAGGAGAAGAATAAGAAATCGTGACATACACATCAACAAAAAAACAAGAGGAAGTTGCACCAAAAGAGGAACTCGTGACAAAAGGAAGGAGTGCGACAAGGGAAGGTACAACAGAATATTAGCAGCAGAATGCATGCAAGTATCATAACAGCTGGAAAATGATAGTAAGGCGTAACACTTGGAAAGCGATAGGTCTTAAAGATCGTGGGTACAAGTTCGGCGAGAGCCATGGGAAACCACACACGTGAAGGAATCTCTGTAATTCAGGCCGTTAGTGCCTCCCGTTAGGTGTTACTAGAATAGAAAATACAACATGTTGTCTGAAAGAGAAAGTTGACTAAGAAACTGATAGGTAACGAGTCTGTAATGAGTCTATATCGAGTCTGTATCAAGTATGTAATGAGTTTATAAAAGAAGGAACCCAATTTGTATGTGGGTTAGCTTCTGTACATTTGTATTAACTACTGTGAACTTCACTGTCGATAGCTCTATATGGTTGTCTGTTAGTATTGTTGAGTGCATACGAGTGAAGGATCTGCAACTGAGTGCGTAGAAGAGTAGGAATGGTTGATGTAATGTTCTGTTATTGATAAATAGGGAATTGACTAAGGACATTTAATAATGGGAGCATATTGGAATAATTATTCAGTATTATTAAGTCATTGACATAGTAAAGAGAGCCATCAGAGTTATTATCATAAAGCATGCAAAGCATGCAAACCTTATTTCTTCAGCCTTAAATCAACGGGCAATTAGATTGCATGCATGCAAAAAGTAAAGTGCAAACCTTAAAAGTACATGCTAAAGCTATATAAGAAGGTTAATTGAACCAATATATATATATATATATATATATTTATGAATTATTATTATTGAGTTTGGTTTCTATACTAGCAGCAGCAAGTGTCGCAACAACAAGTTGGGGTTGGAGATGAAGGTATTCAACTAGCAAGGGGTTTCGACAGTGAAATATATCTTCCCTAATCACTTCGGGGTAGATCATCCAGATCTATCATCAGGTATTCATCATATTCTTTATTCTTGGTTCAATCATCCAATAGTTAGAGAAAGAGTTTATTGCAAGTGCACATTTGTTGTTGGGAAATAGATGGAAATCCTAGATCCATTTTCTATCTTTCAAGAATCCAGTAAAGTTTATGCATGCTACCACCATTCTTCTTAGTAGGGTTACATCAACATATTGAGTGATTACTATTTCATTCCAGGCACATTGAAATCCTCCACCAGCAAAAGCATGAGGAAAGAGGGAATCTTCCCTTCTGAAGCAAATCAATTCGCTGGGTGGATTGATGGAGGCTAAACTTCCACATGTATCCCCTTATCTCTCCAGGGGACTATACTCTCATTCCTATAAAGTTCAGTAGCAACAGACACTTCCTCTTTCAAAAATGTCAAGATCGGTAAAAGGAGGGCACACTTTCAATTGGGCATCAACTACTGGAGAGGAACACTATTTTCTTATCTTTCTAGAACAACTTGCATGAGTCTCATATATTGACAGTATATCAGTATTATTATCAATGGTATGTAATCTCATCTAACTAAAATTATTTACCCTATTTTCTCTCTAGATCAGCTATTTTTTAGGGATGTTTGGCACGACAGTTTTTGCATGCACATTTTATTTATCTTTCCAGTATAATTTGAGCACCTGAACAACAAAAATATTACCAAAGTACAATAGAATATCAGTTGGGATATTAAAATGGTATCATAGCATGTTCCTGGCTAGTTGTGGGCTTGAACATGAAGACAATGAGAAGGATCTTGAATGGAAATTTGCAAAGGTTAGCAACACTGCAACACTTTCCTTGATATCAAGAATATCTAGCCTTGGGTGATGAGGTATGTACAACATTATCCTTTCAAGAATATTACACCATCAAGTTTGAGAGCCAACCCAAGGATTTGGATAAGGATTTCCTTAAAAACATAGTTGGAGGAGTGAAGAAAGATGAGCTCGAAGTACAGGTTGATGGTGAGCCTGATTTGAAGTTAACTATACATGATGAGGATGTGCATGAGGAGATAACATTAAAGCCATCCTGTGAGTCTAGTGACACCAGCATATCCGATAGTTAGATTGTGGACAAGCCATGTGATGAGTTGGAGTTGGTACACTCTTCATCACCTATAGTAGGAATCCAGACAGTTATGATAGGAAACATACATGAAGTGCAAGGAAATGAGCACAACGTCGAGATGGTGGCTAGTTGCACATGGAGATTAGGGAGAGTTTATACAGGCATGAGATAGAGCTTCCAGATGATAGTCACCGAAAGAATATTGAACGTGTTAAAGAAAACATTATAGCAATGAAAGAGAGGACTAAGATACTTAGGGACACCATATTACAACAAGATGTTGAGCTTATAGTTCTTTGAGTTGTAGGTACTGAGTCAACGGTCAGGCTTTCTAGTATTGAATAGAAGTTAGATTCCTTGATGGGGAAGCAAATGAAACATACTATTGCATTTCAAATCAGTCCTTTTCAGGAGTACATAGACAAGAATTATAGTAGCTTGAGTCCACATTTTCATAATGGAGGATGGTTCTTATAGGTTGGCCATGATCGAGAAATTGGGAAGCAGTATATGAGCATTCTAGTTGAAATCAAAAGGGAAGAATGTCAGCTTGGAAGGATTATTCCTTGTGATGGTGCTTATGGACAAGGCCTTTCTTGGGGTTTAAATGGTAGATATATTAAGAGATGGTGTCTTATTGAGTGGGAACTTCTTGGGAAGACATTCCTGGCTAAGGGTATAGTCCCACAAGAGCCTTGGGATATTTGGGATGAAATATGCACAAGTTTTCTTTGGGACCCAGGAGGGAGACCTTGTGAGGGATGGATACAATGTCTATTGACTGGGTTACTTAGGACTCTACAGGATGCTCCTTGTGTCAATACTACACAGGGTAGCAGTGGATGAATTTTGACCTCTACAATTCTCAAATTGATTTGGGACCCTGGGATTGTAGTGACTGGAATTTTAGTGATTGCTAGAAGATGCTTTCAGGAGGTCTCTTTTGATGGTATCTCATTTACACCATGGCTAGTTACTTTACTTATAGGAGGATTCCATGGGATATCTTATGATGGTACCATGCAGTGCAGTACTTTGAGCAGAGGGTGCTACATATCTCCTATGATAATTTGGGACCGTGGGATCATCCCTGGATTCATTTGGTTTAGTTGATTGATTGTGGAGTTGCGTTGACATTGCTTGAGGACAAGCAATATTTGGAGAGGGAGGACTGTAATGTAAAATTATTCATAATAGGGAATTTACTGAGGAAATTTTATACTGGGAGAATATTGGAATAATTATTCAGTATTATTAAGTCATCAATATAGTAAAGAGGGCCATTAGAGTTATTATCATAAAGCATGTAGAGCATGCAAGCCTTATTTCTTCAATCTTAAGTCAACGTGTAATTAGAATTGCATGCATGCAAAAAGTAAATTACAAACCCTAAAAGTGACATGCAAACCATAAAAGTACATGCTAAATATATATAAGAAGGGTGGTTGAACCAATATATATATATATATATATATATATGAATTGTTATTATTGAGTTTTGTTTCTAGAGCAGCAACAGTAGGTGCCACAATAACAAGTTGAGGTTGGAGATGAAGGTCTTCAGCTAGAAAGGCGTTTCGACAATGAAATCTATATTCCCTAATCAATTTGGGGCATATCATCAAGATCTATCATCAGGTATTCATCATCTTCTTTATTCTTGTTTCAATCATCCAATAGTCAGAGAAAGAGTTTATTGCATGTGCACATTTGCTGCTGGGAAATAGCCGGAAATCCAAAATCCATTCACTAGCCTTCAAGAATCCAGAAAAGTTTTTGCATGCTACCTCCATTATTCTCAGTAGGGTTACATCATCATATTGAGTGATCACTATTCCATTCCAGGCACATTCAAAGCCTCCACTAGCAAAAATGTGAGGAAAGAGGACATCTTCCCTTTGAAGCAAATCGATTCGCTAGGTGGCTTGAAGGAGGCTAAAATTATGCATGCATCCCCTTATCTCTTTGGGGGACTATACTCTCATTCCTAGAAATTTTTAGCAGCAAAAAACACTTACTCTTTCAAAAAATTCAAGATCGGTAGAAGGAGGGCACACTTTCAGCTGGGTGTCAACTGCTGGAGAGGAGCACTATTTTCTTATCTGTCTGGCACAACTTGCGTGCATCTCATCTATTGAAAATATATCAACATTATTATCAGTGGTATGTGCATCTCTTCTAACTAAAATTCTTTACCCTATTTTCTCTCTAGATCAACTATTTTTAGGGTCGTTTGGCACGACAATTTTTGCATGCACATTTTATTTATCTTTCCAGAATAATTTGAGCACCTGAACAACACCTATATTACCAAAGTACAATAGAGTATCAGTTGGGATATTACAGCTGAGTCAATCCAGGATGTGTGTAGATCATTAGTAGAGCTAAGTAAGAAGATAACAGAGAGGGGATTAGAGAGCATGAGAAGAAGGAAGAGTCTGTAAAGATAGAGAAGAAGATCCAGAACAGAGTAGTGTGCAGACGAAAGGTGCATATATTTCCTCATGCCAGATGAAGAGAACTTTTATGTTTTTTTCCCCGGATGGGTTTCCATGTTATATATTGTGTATTTGTGTGAATGATGCACGCACTTGAGTTATATGTATAATTGTTTTATTGAATGGACCATTATAGATTTGGTTATGAATGAATAAATGTATATCAGTCACATACTATCAGTTGAATACGATCATACTGCATAAAGATTGTTGATATAATAGGTTGCATAAGAAAAGTGGGTCGCAGTCTAACTGTTCACAACACATGTAAATAATCAACCCACGAACTTTGTTGAGAACCTTGGTTGTCATGTCCCCATATTTTTGGAAATAAAAGTGTTGAACTTTCCCAACACCTTGGGGGTAAAAAGATGCATTAATTACTTGACCGAGGGAATTTTGTCCAAATATTATTTATGAGGCTTATACTTATTTTAATTTTCATTATTAATTAATCATTGTGAAAATAACATGTGGAATTGATCTTTCCATGTCAGGAGGGCGCAATTGGAAATCCAACTTTCTAAGGAGGTGATTTAGAAAGTGACAAGATACTAACAAAAGCAAGCGGTTAGAGGAATAAGGAAAGTACCAAAATCTATGACAAAAGTACTCAGGTCTAAAAAGGACACATGGACCAAAGGAGGGCAGAGTTTCCATTTAGAAGTGTAGTGACAAAAGCAGAGGGTAGAAAAATATGTCATAATGAAAAGAAGAAAACATCAGACCAAAGAAGGGTGCAGTTTCCGTTTTTGAGTTCAGTCACAAAAGCAGGGAAGCTAGGAAAAGCTGTCATAGGGAAAATAACAACTTTGGGCCTAAGAAGGGTGCAATTTCCAAATTATATGAACGACATGGATAGGAAAACAACTCACAAGGTCCCTACCTGCCAATTACTCAAGGAGGGCACATATGTGGCTAGGGTGAGGGTTTATATGTGGATGGTTTGCTCTCATAAGTCACCTACATGCTAAAAAAGTCACCAAAAGATTATAAGAATACAGGGGGAGCTCTATTACTAAGTTTGGATAATGATTGTTTTATGTTTATGTGAAGCATAGCTTCTACTAAGTGATGTACCTCATATCTTTGGGAGATGTTCCCCAATTCCCTACATCACCTCTCTTACTCCTCCCTTACTTTCTCTTTGTAGGTGTTAGAGTGCTCATGAACAAAACCATAGTCAAATTAGACATCTATGGTAGTCATTCTCTTCAGTGAAATTGATCTCCAATGAAGTGAAAGCTTCACCTACACTCCCATCCACCATAATGTCAAATTTGAGCCTCCTGCCCACTGTTTTGAGTCCCATTTTGGAAGTGGGCAGTTATCCAAATTCATTTTGATGTGTATCATACATATAATTTGTTTAATATCTCTCTAATATTATTAACATTCTTTCCAATAAGCTAACATGTCCAATTTCCCATGAAAGAGATTTAATGTGTCTTTAAATGAGGGTTTTGATGAGTCTGATGCAATAATAAATGAGTGATGGCCATGTATATGGTTTGAAATGATGTAATGTGTCAAGTGAATATGTATTAATCTCTTTAAAATTCCATTCTCATATTTGATAAAATTATGATATGAATTTCATGCTTTTCAGTGCACCCTAGCTATATGACTAGTTAAAAATTACTAGTTTTACTGTTTTATCAATTTCAGGAGTTTTGTTTATCTGAATGAAATTTAGTAATATTATGAATGCTATTGATTTACCCCTGTGTCCATAAAACCTTTCAAACTGAAAATTAGTTGATCCCGTACACTATTTGGGTAGCATCCACTGCGCAGGACCTCCCTAAGCCAAAATTACCAAAATTGTCCAACTTCTCCCAAACAGACCCAAGTATTTCTTGAACTGTTATGATATGTCTGAAATCACATTGAATTAATTTTAAATGTATTATAACACCTCTGTTAATTTCCCCAATCCTCTGGTTGAAAGTATTTGAAATAATCTTCCTAGTTTCACGGTTGGGTGACCCAAAAGCATGGAAGTAAGTTTCAGGGTAGCTGACTCTAAAAAATAAATGGTTCCCAATATAGATGTATTAGGGAATATTATTTATCTATCCTAAAAATTTACTTGATTGCTTCCCTCTTCCCTCTTCCCTATTCCTAAATTTACCAACAAAATACCCTTATCTACCTAGTCCAAAAATTGTTTGACTGAGTGCAAGTTTTAATTCAGAATTTTTAATTAAATTTGCAGCAAGTTAGTGTTCTAATATGTACATCATATCATGGAAAATTACATTGGTAAGGGGACACGGTATCATAAATTCCCCCACCCAACTGCAGAAACATGGTTCTGGAAGTTGCCCATCCAACTTAGATATCTTGGGTGAGACTGCATCTACGTCACAGGTGCTACCGACAGAGCTCTAATATGTTGGGACAATAACTTCAGATTTGTTGCACAAATCATAAGGTACCAAACCTAGGTTAGGACCCTCAGAGGAGGGAGAAAATACAACACTAGTCAACCAAGTCGCGACTATTCTGGTAGGGATTTAGCTGACTTCCATTCACCAATCCTTTGATAGGTGTTCCATCTAACTTTAGTAGTTGCACCGCGCCTCCATTAGTGATATGAATTACAATATACGGTCCTAGACAATGTGTTTTCAGCTTTCCTGGATGCTTTACAAATTTTCTATCGTACAAAAGAACAAGTCCTCTGACTTGAAATTGCTTATTCTTGATATGTCAATCATGCCATACTTTCTGTCGTTCCTTCTCAATGTTTTGATGATAACTGCAACAAAACGGTCTTCTTTAAACTATAGCGAATGCGATAGTATTTCCTTGACAGCACCAACATATGTCATCTCTGCAATCGCAACAATCCTTAGGCTCGTTAGAATATATTCCATTGGCATCACAACCTCTTGTCCATACACCAGGAGAAATGGAGTTCGACCTGTCAACTTCTTGCAGGTCGTGCGGTATGCCCACAAAATTGCAATAATTTAATGATCCCATTCGTCTCTTTGAACATTTAAAATCTTTGTCAACGCATTCTCCAGGATATTGTTGAATGCTTCGACAACACCATTCGCTTACAGGGGATATGAAATTGTATTTTTATGCTGGATATGGAATTCTTCAGTTAATTCTTCGATCAACTGATTGAAAAAATGCGTACCTTGGTCACCTTATCAAAATCTTTGGGCATCCGAATCGAGCCAAAACATTGTCGAACAAGAACTTGGCAACAGTTGCATTAGTACAAAATTTTACTGGAGCTGCTTCAGCTCATCTGGTCAAGTAATCGGTCGTAGTGATAATGTATCTTGCACCTGTTCTCTTCTTTATTGAACTAATAGGTCCCATAAAATCAACATCTCATTTGTCAAATTCCTGCAAATTTATTTGCGGTACTAGTGGCATTTCATCTCGTTGCAAGGAATCTCAGGTTCTCTGGCAGACATCACAACTGCAACAGTATTCTTGAGCATCTGCATGCATGGTGGACCACCACAATCCTTCTTGCAATGTATTTCACACTGTATCTTTTCCAGCATAATGGTCTCCCGTGACACCAACATGCGCTTCATTAAGTATCATTGGTCACTTGTGTTCCAAGACACATCGACAAAGAATATTATTAGGGCCCATTTTATATAATTTTCCAACGATCAAATGGAAGTCTACAGTGTGCACAACTAGTTTTTTTTTTCTGTGCGGTGGTAAATTCAGCTGGTGCATAGCCTGCACTCAAAAAATGTATGATGTCTCTATGGTGATAATCAAACATTATTATCGCAAACAATTGTGTGTTAGGGAGACTATCATTGATATTACCAGGTTCTTTGCCACTGCCGATCCTCGATAGATGGTTTGTCCCTGAATTTAGTCAACCCTAATTAACAATGACTTCAAAGTCAAATTCCTGAAAAAGGAGAATCCGCCAACAAATCTTCCCCCCAACATTGGCTTATTGACCAGTTATTTCAACGCTGAATGATATGTGTACATTTTTAAATGTCCACTCGGCTAGTGTTGATATTTCTGCAGAGCATATACCATAGCTAATCCCTCTTTTTTTTCATGGTATAGTTCTTCTTTGTTGTTGATAATTTCCTTCTAGCGAAGGCAATAGGATGATCAATAAACCCTTCGCTAGGTTGTGTTAGTACCGTGTCAAACACAACAAATGATGCATCAACATTTACATGAAATTCCTTCTTCCAGTATGGAAATACAGTATGGACACTATAACCATCTTGTTCTTAAAGTGTCCATACTGTCTTGGCAATTTTTCATCCACTTGAATTTAACATCCTTCTTCAATAGCTTCTCCATTAGAGCAGTCACCTCTGCATATCCTTTGATAAATTTTTGATAGTATCATGTGTCCCAATGTTGTTCTCAGTTGCTTCACTTTGGTAGGTGGTGGTAGGTTGACGGTAATCACAATTTTAGTAGGGTCGACCAAGATTCCATAACGACAAACCACATGGCCCAACAAATTTCTAAAAAGGGCACAAAAAGTACATTTCTTTTAGTTCAGTGAAATTTGATACCGACGACACCATTCCAACATCATTATGAAGTTGTCAATATGATCCTTGATGAGCCCAAATATCGTCCAATCGTCGAAGTAGGCCTAAAGAAATTTATGAATAAAATATTTGAAGGAAGCCACTACTATCTTGGAAAATATAGGAGGAGCATTCTTGAGTCCAAAGGGCATTACCGTGTATTGGAAACAACCCCACTCCATCGTGAAGGTTATCTTATGTCAATATTCCTTTGTGATTCTAATATGATGGTAGCCAGAGAACTCATCAGTAAAAGAATACACTTCTTAACCCTCTATTGGCTGGATTTTCTATCTATGGACAACTAAAGAGAACTAACCCACACAAGACGCTTAATGAATCCCCCGATATGTTTGGTATGGATGATTCTCGTGAGAACAAAGGCCCTGATGCCTTTGTAAGTTTGTTCTCTAGAACAGAGAGCCTCTGTAACGTCCCCGACCCTCCGACCGACGAAGAGGATGCTACTAACACCAAACAAATGGGCAAACAGCTCCATAAACACGAACATGGATAAATGCTGATATTAAAAAGATTAACATAATACATACTAAGATGCATATAACATACAAGGATACATAGTTACTCAACATTAAGCAGAAGCAAACATATACATTCCAGCATTCAACATGTTCATCATTTCTCATGAAACAATAGATATAATTGTAGAGATGGAATAGTCAGGAGTACTTATCTTTTTAATGAAGAACTCACCCCACAACCAACTACATCGCTGCAACGTTCCACCCAACCATAGGCCAGCATGCTCATCAATCTCTCAGCAACACTGCCACCCCCGAGCTGGGCATGATTCCTCAAGGAATAAGGGTCAATGCAGGTTTACACATAGCCAAGGTTTTCCAATCAGCCAAACCCACATAGTAGGGTTTTACCAGGTCGTCAAGAAGCTAGGAAAGGCTAAATGCCAAGCTGGAGGCCTCAACACCAGTCTTCTCAAGCATAACCAGCCTCTAATCCCACTCTCAACAGTCTCAAGACCAACCACTGCATACCGCAGCAAAACAATCCATTCACAGCTCTGTAAAGAAGGCAAAGACAACTGGGTGATAATCCCAAACAAAAGGTGAAACACAGTTCAGGTCCACAAGACAACTCAGGGTTGTTCTTGGCCCTAGCGTGGCCAAAACAACTCAACAGCAACCCAAAACCAGGGTACATCAACAACCACAAACTCACAATGAAACGATGGCAACATTACGCAGTCCGCAGTTGGGAAAGAAGTCCGATCCTCAATTTTGGACAAAAGAAGGACATAAATGCAGACCCCAGTCTGATGAAGGAAATGATGAGAACCTTACATAGTCCACATTTGGGATAGAAGAAGAACTCCCAGCATAGACATGGGAGGACTCAGCCAATGGATGTGGAAATCAATGGCCGTCCAATCATCCAAAAGCCCACAACACATAGCTCCTCAATGCAAACATTAAAGAGAGTTACACAAACAGAAATGGGAAAATAAGCAATTCACCATCAATCTGTGCGTGAGGGGAAAGGATGTGACCAACAAAAAAAATAGGGAAAAACAACAGCTCACAAACAACAAAGTGCAACCATAGCGGTCCTTCACTGTCTGGCAATGGTGGAGGCCAAAAACGTCGATTCCATGCGTGCGGTAGATTAACCGTCCCCCTCTGCGCGTCCCCTGCATGAGAGTGAACCCCCAAAAATCCCCCAGTAAGTACGTGGTGAGGGTTCCCTTACCCACGTGAAGGTGGAGAGAGGACTGGTGGAGCGAGCGTGTGGCAAAGACTTACAGTCCTGCCACCCTCCACTTCCAGCAATAGATGCCTCAACAACTTAGCAAAACATTAAAAAGGTGGTTGGATGAGACAAGGAAAGATGGGAAAATCAAACAAGGTGGTGACACATGGATTTCCCCCCCATGACTCAACATTCATCATTCCCCCCCCCTTATCCTTTGGAATCATGCCCTTTTCATTATAATGTTGCACCGTCGTAGCTGGCTATAGGTTTAGTTTAATCGATGTGCGTATTTACATGATGCCAACTATAATGTGCCAGATAGCACGATATACCATCGGCAACTATACCTATTGCCGAAACATACACAACCAAATTGATGGCGGGGCTTTTGCCTTTAGCTCCTCACCACGATTAATTACATTATATACATCATGCAAATGGGGTCAAAACCAGGGTGTTACATTCCCCTCCCCCTTGGAATAACACCGTCCTCGGTGTTCCAATACATAGGAATACATATACAATTTGCACATCCAAAATTTCAAAATTTTGCAGATCTATCCCATGTTCAATTACTTACTTTGAATGTTCAGGACCAAGGCCCCTGGTTTCAACAAAATTCTCCTGCTGGTTTTCAACTTTCAGCTTATCCCAAAGTCTAGAAACTTTGTGGTTGTTTCCCTCTTCATGCTCCCTCATTGGGAAGTCTCGGCGTAAATGATGTCCTCCGCATTCCCAACATTTCATTGGCTGCTTCATCTTTACCTGCTCAATTTCCTTTGAGTCTTCATGCCTGGACCATTTCCTAATGGGTCGCTTGGACGAATGTCCCATCACTCAACCACCTTCCTTTCCCTTGTCGATTTCTCCCAGAAGGCTTTTCACCTCCCTTTGCAAACCAATAGAGTCTTGCAAAATATGGTGGTTCATTTCATTCTGCCTTTTCTGTATATTGAGCATCTCCCCAAGATTTTCTTGGGTCTTGGCAATCATTTGAAGGAGACTTCCAGCCAAGTCCAGCAACTTTTGATTTGCTGCCATGATCAATGTGCACCACCAGGTTTCACTTTTCTCACCTATGAAATGCACCATTGAAATTCTGTCAGGCCAAGCATAATATAGACATTAAAATCAGTCAGTTAATCACCAAATTGGCATGACAGTCCAAGTCTTATCAAGGAGACTTTCATATTTTTCATGCCTTCCCAACAGGCACATGAGCTCATTCATGTCCATTCTTGGGTAGGGATTTTACCATTCCAGCATTCACAATTTACTTTAAGCAAATACACACATTCCATTTTTAGTCATACATGCATTCAACCATCTTTTGTTTTCAAAATGCATAAGTATATATATATATAATCAAAAGGGCAAGAGAGAGCAGCAAGAGTTTTTCCCCTCTTTGTTTTGTTCCATCCTGGAACCCACACCACCACTGTGGCTTTTCATGCTCTCAGCCTCTTTCACTTCACCGTGAATGCTGGACCAATCCCTCTTGGTCATGACACTTAGTGTCTCCGGTCCATTCCATACCTCTAAACCATGGAGCCTCCCCACATGGTTTTCCTCGACTGCTAGGAACTTGCACCTTTTTCATTACCGCTCATTTCGAGCTCTCCAGGACAGTCACATGTCCACATGCACCCCTAGGATTCTCTCATAGTCCTCGCTCCCAGCGATACCTATATCCAAACATTTAATAGATCCACATGTTTAGTTTATTCTCATTGGTTTTATCTCTAGAACAAGAGCTTAAAACATCATAACCAAATCATATACACATGTACATTCATAAGCAAAATAATCCAATACTTATCTGTATTGTGCGTTTCCTCGTTGGTCCATAGGATCCTGCTTCGCTTTGCAAGCCTTGGGATCGCCTATGGACTTGGATGTTAGGTCAGCATGCAGACTGCTCCACAACATCAAATAATTAATGTCCAGCCAGTACACCCTCATTTCGACTGGGCTTGGAACTTTACCATGACCATTTCCAGGTCCAGGATCTACTATGGATCCCCATGCATATAACAGCCCAACATACACTTATACCAACATACACTTATATCAACAATAATACATACACTTATATCAACAATACACTTATATCAACATACACTTATATCAACAATAATGCACACTTATATCAACAATAACCCTTACTCCGCAACCCCTCACAACAACCATTTGCCTTTTCTCTTTAGGGTGCAACACCCAACTGCATCTATTTAGCCTATCAACACGAGCAATATAAGCAAACTCATCAGTGTTATTTCTCTAAAACTGTAATCATATTTCATATCATTCACTATCAAGTATTGAGACACCAGGAGTGTGTCCACTCCCTAGGGTGTAGCCAATATTGAAAACCCTTTTATGACTCGACATCGAAAAAGTGTGCACCCTTTCCCGGTGTGTGCCATGTAGGCCATATTCATACTTAAGCAATCGGTCATCATGGAAATAAAGTCAAAACATGTTCTGCATATGGAATTTTAATAATTTGACACGCATATTCTTAGCAAGGGTCACATAACACTTGTCCATTTGCCGACGCAGTATTCCTTCGTTAAGGAGGAATGGGGCTTCCTTCTCTAAGTTGACAGTCCCTCGGTTAGCCATCCCAACTCCTTTTTACTTTTCATATCCACACATGTCTTACCGACATAATCTATACCATCTCACTCATGTTGCTTACCAAACATGTAGTGCAGATGAGACATTTCCAAAATGTCCAATGGAGTTTCACCCAAAACCCATTTCCAAGATAAGGTAAAACCTTCCCATGAAGTTTGGCTCCTGCAGGCCATCACACATGATCTTCCTGCAGTGTGTACCCAATGCATCCTCCTGACACAATTAACTATTTTCACAACCATGAGACTTTTCTCATAAGGTTTGTCTCTTTCACATGGTAGATTCCGGCATTTGTCATGGTCTTACTCTCATTGCCATGCTCTAAATAATCTACCTGAAACCTGAGGTTCAATCAACCAAACACTTGGTAAGTCTGGATGCATATAACCTTCTCATTGCTACAACCATCATTGAAGCATTTTCAGAATTTATAAAATTCAAATACTTCCAGTTGTTAATCATATCAATATTACCAAAACTCATTTACTTCATGCAATCATTATCATACTAACATTTGCAAGGTATAGTCACATCATTCATGCAATTAAATGAAATGTTTAGATACTCCTTACTTCACAAGCATATTATTTGTATCACCTTTCTCTTCCATAGAGCATTCCCGGCAGCCAATCGATCATGGCTACCCTCTTCATGCACTTACTATTCTGCATTCATAACATCTCTTGAAATGATTCTTAAAATTATCATCGATTCATCATTTCAGCCATTAGTTAGTCATGATAACACGAGCACTATCTCGATGCATTCATGCAATGCATCACAACATTTGTACCCACACTTATGTATGCATATTTACAACATTTACTCAAACTTTTCATATGCATCCATTCAATGCATAACTACAAGATTTATAAAATCTCTTAATGCATATCCACTCAATGGTACCCTGTATTGATTTAGGAATACTATGCATTCAAACATACTATGGCCTAACCATGACTACCTCATATAGAATGCCCTACCATAATCAACACCACCAGTACTCACTTTCTTTGGGTTACTAAGCTCATAACAACATATACAGACATGATACATTTCTATATGAATGTAGGGTAAATTTCTAAACAGCCACATGGTGTGAGACCTCTTTCCTTCAACACTCCATGCTCCACCACACTATCGCAGTATGTCATTCATATGAATGCATTTCAAACTAAATGCGTACTATTCTATGATTACAGGATGTAGTTCAATGGAATATTACCAAATCTTCTTTCAACACCTATGTAGTTATCATAATCAAACCATTACCTGCATGGCTCCCATGTACAACCTTGATGTTACCAGTTTAGTTGGTCTCTTGCAGGAGATTGCAAAATTCGCTCACCAACTTTTGATCCTAGATTTGTTTCCTTATCCCTTTCTCCATAAGGTTTCTGGTCACATTCATCAACATCATCAACATATTCAGCCATGCTCGTGTTGTCCTTGGTCTTGCCACCAATACCAACACCAATACTGACTTATCAACCACAATATTTACCATTAGTGGTTTATTGCATACAAAAAACCCCACTACTTTTACCAGTATGTAATATCATATTCGTGCAAAAAACATATCCTCATGCATTTTATGTACAAAACTTATAAATATAAATATAATTAGTAAGACAGGGGTTAAGGAATTTTCCCTGTTAAAACTCTGATTTCGGCTCCCATCTTGGGTTTCCTTCCGCCATTGCGGAAATCCTTTCAACATTGACCTGCCGTGGCAGCTAGGTCTTCCTCTTCGTGGCACCGCTGCACCGAAATATTGTTCGATTTTCGACCGCCGCTGTTGCGGCCGGATCTTCTTTTTCATTCCGCTACTGTAGCGGCTTAATCTTCCATCTCCGCCCACCGTAGCAGCTTTGTTTTCTTCTTCCAGCCGCCGGCGTAGCGGCTCATATCCTTTCTTTTTCCTGTCGCCATTGCAGCTTGATGTTCGTCTTTCACCCGTCATGGCTGCCCCCTTTACCTCTTCCTGCCGCTGCCGTGATGGCTTGAAGCTTGAGATCTATCCGCAATGACAGAAGAACCTTGAACATCTTTCCTACCGCTGTATCGGCGCCTCGAACAACTAAGTATTGCCAACATATCGGTGGCCTTCGGCCAATTCCCTCCGCAACTGTGGCTCCAGCTCCCACTGTTTTCCACCGACAGCATCCGAAGTCCTTCCATCTAAATGTGCCGACGTTTCGGTAGTCTTCATCATCTTTCTTCTGCCTCCATTGCGGCTCCCTTCCGGCGAGCCTCCCCTTTCTTCTTCCGCCGCCACTGCATCAGAAGACTTCTCGTGAAGCTTCCCTCCATTGCGGCTCCGTCTCTAGGTTTTGTCCATTGTGCATCGGGCGGACTTCCGCCTAGCTTATCCAATGATTTTCGGACTTAGAATTTTTTTTTGGAATTTTCTCCTTAGTCTTCCACTGCATTGGCTCCCCAAAGAACTAAATTTCGCCGATCAATCTACTAATCTCCGCCGAAACTGCGGGTACTCCATCCACTAAATCGCGTCGACGTTTCGGCTATCTTCCGTTGATGGCTTCCGATGGAAGTTTCCTCTCCACTGCTTTGTCGGCTCTTTCTTCATCTGTCCACCGCCGACAAGCCAACACTTTCCGACGATTTCTATACTTAGAAAATTTTTCGGCGAAAATTTTCTCTTCGGCTCCCTTCACATTTTCTCCTCCGGCGTTATTGGAAGTCCTTTCGGCTAACTGAGCTGACGTATCGGCTGGCTTCAGCTAACGCCTTCCGACAATTTCTATACTTAGAAAATTTTTCCTCCACGGGTTCTTGTCGGCTGTGTCTCAGCTCACCCCAGACGAGACCATCGACTCCTCCTAGCCGACGTAAATCCTGACTTTCAGCCGTCGTGTCAGCTCCTTTCGCCATTTCTCGGTGACGTAAAAACCTGCCGAACCAGCCTCCATAGTCAGCTCATCTCTTGGATTCCTAGCCGCCATTGCGGCTTCTTCGTCAAGTTTCATCCACCATGGTGGAAAGTATTCAAAATTTCTCCCATGGTGTATCGGCTCCTCCCAGCCGACGTTCATCGACGTAAAGCCCGATTTCCAGCCGCTGTGTCGGCTCCTTCTCAGAGACCTAGCCGCTATAGCGACTCACTTGGGCTTGCTCAGCCGACACAAAGAGTTTTATACTTAGAAAATTTTGGAACTCTTTTGTCTACTGCTGTTCTGCTGGACATAGAAGGTAATTCTACCCTCTGTCAGTTGCTCCTTCTTGGCCCATAGAGGCCCACGGTTGCAACCTTGAGCTCTGATACCACTCTGTAACGTCCCCAACCCTCCGATCGGCGAAGAGGACGCTACTAACATCAAACAAATGGGCAAACAGCCCCATGAACACGAACATGGATAAATGCTGATATTAAAAAGCTTAACATAATACATACTAAGATGCATATAAAATACAAGGATACATAGTTACTCAACATTCAGCAGAAACAAACATATGCATTCCAGCATTCAACATGTTCATCATTTCTCATGAAACAGTAGATATAATTGCAGAGATGGAATAGTCAGGAGTACTTATCTTTTTAATGAAGAACTCGCCCCGCAACCAGCTACGTCGCTACAACGTTCCACCCAACCATAGGCCAACGTGCTCATCAATATCTCAGCAACATTGCCACCCCTGAGCTGGGCATGATTCATCAAGGAATAAGGGTCAATGCAGGCTTACACATAGCCAAGGTTTGTCAATCAGCCAAACCCACACAGTAGGGTTTTACCAGGTCGTCAAGAAGCTAGGAAAGGCTAAATGCCAAGCTGGAGGCCTCAACATTAGTCTTCTCAAGCATATCCAGCCTCTAATCCCACTCTCAACAGTCCGAAGACCAACCACTGCATACCGCAGCAAAACAATCCATTCACAGCTCTGTGAAGAAGGCAAAGACAACTAGGTGATAATCCCAAACAAAAGGTGAAACACAGTTCAGGTCCACAAGACAACTCAAGGTTGTTCTTGGCCCTAGTGTGGCCAAAACAACTCAACAACAACCCAAAATCAGGGTACATCAACAGCCACAAACTCACAATGAAACGATGGCAACATTACGTAGTCCGCAATTGGAAAATAAGTCTAATCCTCAATTTTGGAAAAAAGAAGGACATAAACGCAGACCCCAGTCTGATGAGGGAAACGACGAGAACCTTACATAGTCCATAGTTGGGACAGAAGCAGAACTCCCAGCATAGACATGGGAGGACTCAGCCAACGGATGTGGAAATCAACGGTCGTCCAATCATCCAAAAGCCCACAGCACACAGCTCCTCAATGCAAACACTGAAGAAAGTTACACAGACAGAAATGGGAAAAGAAGTAATTCGCCATCAATCTGTGCGTGAGGGGAAAGGACGTGGCCAACAAAAGAATAGGGAAAAACAACAGCTCACTAACAAAAAAATGCAACCACAGCGGTCCTTCACCGTCTGGCAATGGTGGAGGCCAAAAATGCTAACTCCATGCATGAGGTAGATTAACCGGCCCCCTCTGCGCGTCCCCTGGGTGAGAGTGAACCCCCAAAAATCCCCCAACGAGTGCGTAGTGAGGGTTCCCTTACTCACGTGAAGGTGGAGAGAGGGCTGGTGGAGTGAGCGTGTGGCAAAGACTGGCAGTCCTGCCACCCTACACTTCCAGCAATAAATGCCTCAACAACTTAGCAGAACATTAAAAAGGTGGTTGGATGAGACAAGGAAAGATGGGCAAATAAAACAGGGTGGTGACACATGGATTTCTCCCCCATGACTCAAGGTTCATCATTCCCCCTGCCCTCCCATGCCCTTTTCATTTTAACGTTGCACCGTCGTAGCTGGTTGTAGGTTTAGTTTAATCGATGTGTGTATTTACATGATGCTAACTATAATGTGCCAGATAGCACAATATACTATCGGCAACTATACTTATTGCCGAAACATACACAACCAAATCGATGGTGGGGATTTTGCCTTTAGCTCCTCACCACGATTAATTATATTATATACATCATGCAAACGGGGTCAAAACGGGGTGTTGCAGTCTCACAATAAGATATTAATACTTTTATAAAGGATAAACTATTCTAAAATGAAAACTAAACCTAGTTAAGATGCAAATTTCAAAAAACACAAAAAACACAGGCAAGTGCTAAATAGCACAGATTTAGGGGCTCCTAAAATGTAGTTTTCCATTCATGAAATAAAACTAAAATTATAATTTGAAAACCAACTCTACCTAATCTATTTCTATCGTGTAGAAGCAAGTTTAAAGGAAGCATTTTTTATGCATAAAATGATAGTTTTATAGCTAATTTACTTAAACAAAGTTAAATAAATAACAATTTGAATAAGAACCCCAATTTAATCAAAGATAGACAAATAAAATAAATTATGATTGATGTTTAATCAAACTGTTTATGCAATTAGAAAACATGATTATTTCAAACAATCAAACCTTGAAATCTTAAACACAAAAATATGAGTCTAAGATAACCAAATTGTAATTAAATTGTAATTAATTGTGAAAAGTGTATAAAAATATTACAAAACACAACTAATTACAATTGAATGCATGAAAATAATAATTGAGCAATCTCTGGCCTTCAATCTACAACTTCATAATTTTTTTTTTACAAAGTATGATCTACAACAAGAAGAAAATTGATTGAAAGATAACATCTCCTGATTCTCTCTGCTCAAATAATATGATAGAGAAAACAAATATAGAATAAGAGAAAGAAATTCCTTTGTTTCTGCATAGTGCTTCCCCCTGGCAGCGCCTCCCTCTCCTTATCTCAAAAATGAAACTAAGAGAATTACAGAACTAAAAAAACACATTCTCAAGCTCTGTCCAGAAACCCCCTGTTCTATCAAGTCTCTCCTCCTTTTTTGAGACGATAAGATCCTTCTTCTGCTCGTTGTTCGCTGAGATGAACCGATAGATGTGGAAATGTAACTGTGATTAAGTGTAACCACTCCTTTAGCTGGAAAAAAGATCCAACGATCACGTCCTCAAAAATGACTTCGTCACTTAATTTCTGCTTTGAGAAGATAAACTGACTCTTTCATGTCAAACACATCTTTAACTTTTTCCATTCAATTTCTCACATGAAATTCACCATGAACTCCACGATCTCATGCTATTTTCTTCTAGCGAATTCAAGAGGCTTAATCCCCTAGAGACTGGCGTTCCTTAAAACTTGCATCTTTTCTTCTCAACCTGGATATATTCAAGACATTCATTGAACAATAATAAATTGAGAAGGAGAAAAAAAAGGAATAGTAAAACATTCTGCAAGAGAAAAGAGGAAACTTCCTTGCTACTTCATCGGTTAACTGAATGCTCACTTTTCTTATGTAATTATTGTTATGCTGTCATGATGAATAGAATTTAACTACACTATTACTTCCAACAAAAGGAATCCATTCTTCTGCTCCTCTAAAGTGTTGAGATTTGATTGAATGATGAACCTGTTTATTTGGACAGCTTCTAGACTCCATAAACTCGTATGTTTATGCCATGCGAACTACATGACCGAAATATGGCAGTTGCTTGGAATCTAAGAATTAAATGATCTCAAGAATAGAGATGAATATTTAATGATAAAAGATCGTCGGATTCTATTGTATCTTAATGCAATGTTATGAGCTTTATAACTAAGTGCAGATTTTTGGAGTGGATTTGATAAACAGTTTTCTCTTGACGAGAATAACTAGATTTTTTAAAAATTGTATCCACATTATCCCTTTTATTTTAACTGAGTTCTCCTGTCAGTGTGCATTCCCTAAACTTGTAGCAACTATGCTTCGGAGTTGGCGTGATTTATTTGTGTAACTGGCAAGTTAGTTGAGCGACTGTGGCATGCTCGGAAAGGAGGCAACCTTTATGCATTAGCGTCCATATCCAATGCTTAAGATTCTTGCACAACATAAATTATTTTTCACATTTATATATCTTACTCGGCATGCAGAAACGAGAACTCTTCAAAAGTTGACCTTCCAAATCCATGTATAAAAAAATGTGACCTAGGCTTTGATATCTATTAAAGTTCTAATGATAAAATACAATTATTAAGAGTAATTTTTTTTAAATATTAGTCTTTTTCATAATTTAGTCATGGTACATATTTCAATGACAATGTAAATGAATAAAGTCATTTAAAAAAGAAACACTCCTCTGCACGTGGAATTCACTAAAAAGTTATCTTTATTTTGAAAATTAATAAAAATTGAATTTTTTGTTTCAAAATAAAATACTATAATGAATATATTATAAACAAAGTGAGTAAAATTAAAAGCAATGTGAATAATTTTTTATTGATATTTTTCATAAATTAGATAATTTTGGACTAGATTATAATTTTTTCATGAAATTAATAATACACAAAAGGCCTTAGTATTGATCAAATTAAAGAAAAGTCTCCAAAAGGATAGATTTGCCACAGAGACATAATATTTAAGAAGATTTGAAACTATGAAACTTTAATTAAATTCAAAATTATGAAACTTTTTTGAATTCATTTAATATATAATCCATGAGGATGAAAAAAGAATTTTGTTAAATAAGTCATTGCTTAAATTAATATTCTTATGTTAAAGAATGTAAATTACAATATTGAAGGATTTTTAAATAAAAGTTTAAAGCATAAAGAATGCAATCAAATCATCAAAATTTGAATAGTAAAGACTTAGTTCCATTATTTAATAGATAATCTTTCAAGGCGTAGGTCATTCATCATAAAATGGGGCATTTACATAGCTTGATATGCCAAAATGTTTTTTTTAAGTATTTATGCATTAAGACTGGAGATCAGCGAGACTGTCAAAAGATGAGACCATTCAATCTTAGAGCAACCCAAAGCATGTGATTGACTTAAACAAAATTATATAGGAGAATGGGAGAATGATGGACAAATTAGGAAGCCAAGAAAATTGACTGACCAAAATCATCGTAACATCATGAGATGATAACCAAGGCCAGATTAGTACAAAGAGTGAAAGATTGAGGAAGGAAAGGCATAAAATCACCTACCAAACCAATGTAAGAAAACCCTAGTATTTACAAAATTTCAATGGGGGTGGGGCTTTATTTTGCACAAATAAAGGGAAGCTGTTTGGGTGCCAACACCCCCAATACTTTCTAATACCTCATTCGTAAATGGAGTAGGAATTGGGTCATGTAGACAAGCATCGCTCAATTTCCTTAGGTCGACACAAATCCTTACTTCACTAGTAGCCTTCTTATCTTGCACTACTATCAAACTAATCCATTCTGATTCTTCAACTGGTTCTATGATACCTGCATCCAACATTCGATCTAGTTCTGTCTTGAGTTTTTCTTTATACCGCGGATTCAGTCGGTATGGTCACTACTTTATAGATTTTACGTCGGGCTTTAGTGGTATTTTCATTTCTTGGAAAGATCTACGACAATCCTTTCATTTATGAGAATTTTGTACGAAACAGATCCTGAAACTCATGCAATAGGTCCATAATTTTCTCAACAGATTCTTCATCCCAGTAATCTCCAATATTGGAAAATTTTGGATTCTCTAGGGAGCCAATCTTGACCTTTTTTACTTTTAGTGGATTTAGGAAATGGTCTCTAGAAATACCAAATCCTTCTAGTGCATGTCCCTTCAGAATATGGTATGTTTACATCGAGTGGGTCATCATCATCAGAGTCTCCTGTCACATTATAACAGTCCATCCAGTGTTGGATTGCCACACTGCTCTGATTGAAGTTTGACATTGCGACATGGATATCTTCAAATATATTTGTCTTGATTACTTGTAATGCAGCACCAACCAAAGGATGATCATCAACAAACTCAAATGTGTGTGTGAAGCTAGTAGCTAATTCATCTCATTCAACAATCCCTCGTCTCAGTTCAACTGATGTATAGTAGTTCCTTAGTATCATGTCTAATGTGCGTATGAACTGATGGACCCATTCCTGTCGTGGACATGCCTCCCATGTCACACGACAATACTCAATATGCTCAACAGGATTGGTTAATCTTGTATACTTTTGACCAGTATAGTTGATCTCTTCTCTGAATCATATCTCCATCAACTATCAACATTGTGTCCATTCCAAGATAGATTCTTGATGTGCAACCCACCATCTGGAAAGTGTAGCTTTCAATGCAAACTCTAGGGTGGAAAAACACTGATACTCTGTGACATTTTATTCAAATTATGTCAGAAAATATGTGAGGTTAGGTAAACCTTCATATGTGGGTAAAAAATTTACTGTGATTCCTACCTATCACGCATATTGTGTAATTATAGGAACCTTCTCATGGATACTTCATGCATGCAATTCTGCCAATTTTCTAATGCTTCACTAAAATCCGATGTACAAAAACTAATACTCTACCAATTTAGCTTTTCGTCAAACGTTGGATTCACATAATCATCCCTTGCACAAGTGATGTAATAAATATGGTCCAGATAGTCACCTTGTCCTTCACTATTTACAGTCTTAGTGTATCTCTTACCTTCTAGTGGATCAATTGGTGCGACCACCTTTAGCTCTAAATCTTCAAATGTTAATATTATTTTCTTAAAATTGATAATGGTATGATTATCAATCTCCCAGTCGATCCCCAAAAGTGCAAGATATATATTTGTGTCATCGACAATGTAGATTACTTCAAAGTCAGCATACGTTCTCAATCCTTATACCTTGATAAGCACCTGAGTCATTCGATCAATAGGTAGCACTTTCGACTGAATTGCTAATCGGAGTTGGACATGAGACCATGCAACTCACAATTTATCCATGCTCTATCATGTTTGTATTTTCAAAATGTTGACATCAAAACCCAAGTCTAGAATAATATAGTCCATATCATAGTCTCCTATCTGGGAAATAATTCTTAACTTGCGACCACTCTTTAATCTTTTTCCCACATGGTTAATCCTTTTGTCTAGTCACACCTCTTCTTGAGGTTATTCTATTAGATCTGTCAATTCTGCTACAACATATTTATCTTGTAATAGCAATAAGGAACTTTTAAAACATTCTTTAATCTAATTCCAACCTTTCTTGTCAATTTCTTTCGGAACAACTGGTCAAATCTTTCAGGAATTTCCATGATTGGTCTTCTAGGTAGTGTAGAAACAGAAATCGATGCAAGATTCTTATTGAAAACTCTGGTCATGCATCCAAGAATACTTCCTTTTCTTTTTAGACATCGAATGGAACTTTCTTTTGTGTTGTCAATCTCACATGTAGTTGTACAGGATGTGATTCTTGGTCTGGTCCAGTCGCATCACCTCCTCTTGTTACGAAAACTATATGTGGTTCCCTCAACTCTGTAGAAATATTCTTGATATTCTATTTGGGGTTCAAGTTGAGATTCTATAGAGGGTTTGGATTTTCCACATTTCTATCTTGCCACTTCGCAATCAACTACGGACATTGTTCGACGATATGATCAAAATATTTGCAGTACGAATATGTCTTCATAGGACTCACACAGTCCCTAGAAAAATGTCCTAGTTTTCCACAATTATAACATATAATTTGGCCTCTTCCATGACCAAATCCTCCTCCTTTTCCTCGGCCTCTACAATTTCCACCCCCCCTTGGTTGAGGGTATTGTTGTTGTGGATTCTGATTCTGTGGATACTAGGCCTGAGGATACTAAGCTTATGGATATTGATCTTGAAATTGCTTATCTTGCATATACTCTTCATTCTTCATTAAAAGGTATCCATTGTTTTCTCTTGCAACAACTAGTATGCTCTGTAGTCCTCATCATGGCATACTGATTTGCAAAATTTATAGTATAAACTAGCCAACGTAATTACAATATTTTGTAAGTACAAACACTTTTCCAGTCGATGGCCTCTAGTTTTGCATATTCTACACCAAGGAATCCCTTGTGTATTTATAGGTTTTGGTGCTCCTATTGCGACATAGTTCACAAACATCGAGAAATTACCTTTATGGTGGCCCCCTATTCTGCATCTAGTACACCACAGTTCTTCCTATATCTCTTTTCCTTTTTTAATATCATGAAGTTGCAGCGTAAGGTTTTCTAGTTGCGATTGAATTTTAATCATCCCTACACTAGTCTCTCCTATAGGCGAGGATTCCAACTTCATGGCCAAATCCATCGCTTCAGTCTGTGACACAATCTTTTGTTGCGATAACATTGCTGCAATGAAACATTATTTGAGTTGTACATCCGAAATATGGAAGCTTACTTTACCCATCAACGTATTAAATCTCTTGTCGAAGTCCCACACAAACTCTACAGATAATTGCTTAATCTCTTTGACCTTTTTTATACACTAAGATTCATATTTGTTCTTTTTGAATTCCTCTATTAATCCTGCTCAAATTTGGTTGAGTGTTTTTTGTGTGACTCTTGTCAGAACCACAAAGAAATTCATGTACTATTCCAACGCACGACCTCTAAGGGTTGTGATCATTTGATCCTTCTTAATGGATTCATATTGGACCCGTCGCATGATCCACGTGGATTCACAAAGAAACCAATGTTGCTTTGGGTATTCTAACTCATTTCCATTAAATATCGGTAACTTAATATCATTATCATCCATTATATTTGTACTACGCACTGCTCAACTAGTGGGAATTCTTTGTCTTCTATTCACACCGCTATTGTTACTTTGATTAACAAACCCACTGGTAAATGAGTTTCTAGATCTTACCTCCAGATATGTATGTGGGGTCGTGGGTGCACTGTATTCGTACTCTAGATCTATGGATTCTTCTTATTCTCTTTCATATATAGGATGGTATTCATCTTCCTCGTCACAAGAACCTTTGTCAAAGCATGATGTCAACTCGTAGTCTTCTCCTCTAGTCATACTGCAACTTCCTCTTCTAGTCACATCGCTTCTTCTTTTCACTGACCAAAATATTCTTCCACTTCTAAGATGTCTACCCTCTAGTTCAGTTCTGCAACCACTAGGGAAAATCTCAGCTTAATTTGCTCCATTTTTATTACACTTGATTTGTGACATATCCCATGTCTGCATACATAAATATTTACTAGTCGAGCACCATTCTCAGGATCCCTTTCTCACATATGTTGTTCATGAGAATAAAAACTTATAACCTAGGGTCTCTGGGGTTACCAACGTACTAAATTAACTTGCATACAATCATCCATTTCAGAATTTTAAATATAAATAGGAAGAAATTAGGCATACTTTTTTTTATGACGGTCGATCCTAGCTATTCTTCTTCGCTTCAAATTGCTTTCACAACTTCCAGGGAATCTCCAACACCTGCAAAGAGAAAGAAATTTCCTACAATATATTATATATTATATAGATTATTAATGAAACAATATGCTTGCAATGAAATAACAAGACAATTCATAAATCATAATACATAAGAGTGAAAAGACACAATATTGAAATAAAGACTCTCTTTATTGATAAACAAGTGAGGTAAGATTACAATTGACATCTGAGACAAGTGCTCCTTTGCTAGCCAAGGACACTGAGTTCTGTTGCTCCAAGAAATCTAAAGGAAAACCACCAACTTAACTTTGCTCTAGAATTCATGATGCTTAGCCTCAACCTCTACCCTCTATTTATACATGAAGAAAGAGAGAGGTTACAAAGGTTGATATGGTTGGGGAAGTTGGGATAGTTATGATTAAGGCCCCAACTATTCTTGACTAAACTTGTTTATATTTTTTAATTTTGGATTAAGGAATACACAACTATCAATACTATCATGTAGCGTATGATACATGACTTTCATAAAGGAAACCCATGGACTTCAACCATGATCATATTTATGCGAGTTGTAGTGTCA
This sequence comes from Pseudotsuga menziesii, assembly GCA_001517045.1. NCBI lineage: Eukaryota > Viridiplantae > Streptophyta > Pinopsida > Pinales > Pinaceae > Pseudotsuga > Pseudotsuga menziesii. Next base: position 270,453 of record LPNX010253367.1, on the reverse strand, counting down.
ATACTCGTGTATGATACACGGGTTGCAATGGAAATATTCGTGTATTCACCTCAATGACCATACAAAAAATAGGTCTGGTTGGTAGGAGGATGATGCATCAAAGGTCATTCCCATCTATAGTGTTTTGGCCACTTCTATCCATTTTGTCCTTTTGTGCACTGACACATTGAGTGTTAGTACTTAAACGGAGAAGTGCCATTTTACATGATAATAGATGCTCCCTAATGTGTGAGTTCAGAGGGAAGCGATGGACGAAATACAATGCAATATTTAATCTTGGAGAACTTAGTTACCAAGGAAGTAGGAAAGTAACTGAAACAAACACATATCAAAGTCATATACAAAATCGTATCTGAGGATGCCATGTTAAATAAACTGGAACACTATCTCCTTTACAATATTTGATTACATCATATGATATGAGTAACAAGACCATGTATATTACAAAGGTGGATCGAAGCCACAATATATAATGATGAGTCTTCAAAATCTATAAGTAGTGTTGTTTAACATAACACAATTTTGTGCAACTTAGGTTATAGATATTTAACCTAAGGTCTTCAACCAAATCCAAAGGAACCAATACAATCCCTACCATGTGAATAAATGAAGTTGAAGTCGAACATGGAAGGAACTCAACAAAATGTAAGAAAATGAGTGATACAGACAACTAGAGAAAAGGAGTTCACCAATAAGGGTAGTGAATCCTAAGGTACCAATGTTAAAACTCTAGGTCTTCATCTTTAGTAGATGCTGATGAGAAACTGTGATGTGAGGAGGATGGAAATCAATCCTTCAACAGATCACAAGAGTGACTAGGAAATTGAATGTGGGAAGGTAGACACAAGGAATTCTCAGAGATGATATTGATGTGAATAAGGATAATGATCAGATGAAGGTAGAGATCCTTGAATAGTAAGCATGACACAGAAATGACCCAAGGAAGCTTTTGCATTGCAGATATGACAACTAAACTTATCTATCATGTAGGACACATGATCAAATTCTTTATGTATAAAGGACAAGTGAAGGAGTAAAAACTCAAAGTAATAACTGAGCTGAAAGTGTAAACTGAGACATGAGTATCAAAAAGTTCATTGTGCTTTGTTTAAGGATGACATGCTACCACTGTTTATAACCCAAAAAAAAGTAATTCTTCCTTACCTTTCCTGTTAAATTTTAACGAGTCCAGGAAAGTCAACTTGAGTCTCTCTTCATTTTTTACAAGCTTGAAGAGTGGAGAGAATAATGCTTGATATTCACTAATTCGTGGATTTTACGAGCCCAAACTAGTACATGCTTGCTGGTGTTTTCATATTTTAAGAGTCTGAAAACTCTGAAGAAGACTCTAGGGGGGTGATTTTTAGTACAATTTAGTCTCCTAAGGATGGAAAAGTATAAAACAATCCACAAAATAACTCTCTTAGCTCCCGGACGACTAAGGTATACCTTTTTTAGTACTTAGACAACAAGGTCTGAAAAAGGGGTAAACTAATACTAGAGTGACTCACCTTCAGAAGTGGAAGATATCTTGAGTTTAACGAGTGTGAAGGAAGGAAAGATCATTCAGAAAGATCCATTTGATTACGAGAAATGGGGCTTACAACAGTAAACTTGATGCTTTGTTCTTTGGGTTTTGTGAGCATGACAAAGACATAAAGTACACTCATAATATTTTTCATGTTTGGGTCCAGAGCACGAAAAAAAGAAAACTAAGCTCATATCGAGTGTTCCTTTTTTGTAAGTTTAGTCCCTCAGGTCCAGAAAAGTGATAAACCTATGCCTAAAGGTACTCTTCTCGATTCCGCAGAAAAGAGAGTATACCTATCGCATAAATAATATACATGGTCTGAGAAAGAGATAAATTACCACCAATGTAGATGCATGCTCACTTATTCTTTATGAGTCTGAATGAACAAGTTTACTCGGCAGTCTAGTATATTTTTAGGAGTTAGACCAAGGCCTAAAGAAACTCCATAAGTGCAGGGAGCCTTATAAACAGGGATATCTTGGAAAAAGATACAAAATGAGGCTCATTTTGTCATGAAAAACAACTAAGAAGGCTCCCGCAAACCTAACACAACTGCGACATGGGTACCAGAAGACATAAGGTGTTCTAAACTAGGGTGCCCATGAGAAGGATTCTCTATCGACGGAGGAACAATGATGTATGTGAGGTAAAAGTGGTTTGACACCATAGTCCATGGATGAAAAAGTGATCCTAGGGTTAAATGACGGATAAGGTATAAGTGCAAAGTCAACAATGAGGACCAAATCCTACCCTATATGCATTGAAAAACAACTTTTAAATGATCCCGGACCTGTTATAGTTAGTAAACAACCACGGTATTTTTCTATACATAAAAAAACTAATTTTAAACTATAGAAAATGGGTCAAAATTTTGAAATTTTTGTCTATACATAAAAAACTAATTTTAAACTATAGAAAATGGGTCAAAATTTTGAAATTTTTGTTATAAATAGTTCAAAAACACAAAATAGACATACCATTTGGAAACTTACTAAACTTGGAAAATTCTACCTCCCAAACTCCAGTTGATCACCGAGGACAAACCGTTGTACCAAATCCAATTCCAGAAGTTGCAGGTTAGTCATCTCTCCTTTTTCCTTCTCTCTATCCCTTCAATTTTTATTTTTAGTGGAAAAATTTATGGTTTTGTGCACGCCCTAGGAAGCTAACGCAACATATGTGGGTCTTCTTTATAACAGTCACATATACACATTTTATACGTGTGTTGCTACACTGTAACCCATGTATGACCTGCGCTTTGCTGAAAGCACAGTCGCGTATACTGCGTGACCTATTGAAAAATTAAAAAATGGCCAAAATCAGAAGAAATTGATGGGTTGTAATTATTGAATGTGGTCATTGGGAAGGTACAAAATGGTTTTGGAGTGGAGAGAGAGAGAGAGAACATGAGGATATGGATCGAGAGGAAATCTGGCATGCCCCAACTTTGCATGCATTTCAACAATGTGGCTTGTTGAAATTCTACTGTACATCCAACATGATGGCCACTATCTGTCTATCGGAGACGCTTATCGGTTATTGAGACCATGACCTTGGTATTTTTTATCTACAAGGAGAGACATTGGAAATTACAGTAGAAGACATGTATTTCATTACCGGTATTTCTTGTAGAGGCATGTCAGTAAATATTTTAGGGCAGTGGTAGGGGTGGTGACCCTATGACTGTGAAAGATTACATCAATACTTACTATCCACCAGGTACAGAGAAGAATGGGACATGTATCCCAATTCCACAAATAATGAGCTTTCCATTACATGTGATGGTAAGCACAATAACAAGGATTTCTGGTTCTTCTTCATTACACTTGGCCACTCGGACTCATATGCAAGTTGCGGTGGAATGCATGCAAGGTACATATTTGATTGGTGTTCGGGTATGATCCCGATAATGAAAAAACAACTCTCTAATTGCAAGAGGGGAAAAAGGAAGAGCTTCGGTTATAAAGGCATTTTGATGTCGTTCTTCTTCAAGAGACTTCCTGTTCTCATCCCTGTAGTACCACTTCCACCACTTTCCTCCCTCCAACCTAGACTTACTATATGGGGAGACATATTTCTCGATCAAGGTGGTGGAGGTGGGTACCAAAGTGGGTATGACAATGATTTCTATCTTTGGTGGGACACGTAAGTGTCTTCTCTCGAGCAATTCCCATATGTTGGATTAGACTTCCGAGGAGACAATGAACTCGTCCTCCCACCAAGGGAGGCATGGGGAGAGATAGGTAAATTTTATCTTTTTAAATTATTTAATTTTTATGAGCTTTCTTCATAAAGTTATATATACATATGTATATGAGATTTGATTGTTTTTAATACTTTATATGTAGATATTGGACCTCTACACCCCGATGGACACCCTAGGACATTTGTGCAGCCCATACCAGCTGGGAATGAGAGCATGCTACGAGTTATAAAGGGGAAACTGGCCAGGCTAACCCAAGGTCTCCCTAAACTACGGATAGAGCGGATCCTGATTATCATGCAGGAGTTTGTAGTGGGGGTTCCGTCGACCTAGATGCGCCTTCTTAGAAGGGTAGCTAGGGATGTTCTTCATTATAGGGAGTTTGTAGAGACATCCGCAGTCGAGGAGGAAGGAACAAGTGTAGGCTTATACATATATGGATGATGANTATATATATATATATATATATATATATATATATATATATATATATATATGTTTGTGGTTATTTACATGTGTTTCAAATGTATCTGTTATATTTATTTTACAAAGTGTGTGTTAAGTGCTAGTCTAATATGTAATTCACATAAGCATCAATAATTGTATTTTCATTTTTTGAAATGTGATTAAATGAAATATATTCAAAGTTTCTTTCAAGTAATATTACACGCAAAAACTGACGTAGCAAAGTAGGGTTTCACACCTGATAATCACCATTGATTTGGGAAACAACGAGCTGAGAGTCAATTCTGACCTCTAGAAGGGTAATGCCACGTAGTGTAGCATCCCATAACAACTCAATAACTTCCTTGTACTCAATCACGTTATTAGTAGAAGGACCTAAGAAAGCTCCACCAGAGGAAAATAGTTGTCTTGAGGGTGAATAGATAACCCAAGCGGCTGAAGCCAAGTTACAAGTATGGCACCTAGTACCATCCAAAAAACCTACGAACCACTCAACTAACATATGAAATAACCAATAGACTATATGAGAAACACTAACCAGCTAACTAAACTATTGTACATAAAAATACATACAATAAAAATACAAGAACAAGCACTATGCCTAAACATAGTACTTTTTCAGATAGAGCCCATTTCTAGGCTATGGAAACTTATTTCCATCATAATCAGTTAACTCATAAGCTCCCTTTTTCAAAACCTTCAACACTACGTATGGACCTAACCACAAGGGCTTGAATTTTCTTTCCCCTAGGGGTTCCTTGTCTTGATCCCAGAGAAAGACAACTTCTCCCTTAGAGAAAACTCTTGTCTTAATTGCTTTTTCATATTGGTTCTTGACCTTGTTCTTGTGAGCTTCCTTTGCAGTCAACACATCTCTATGTTGTTCATCTAGATGTTCTAAGTGAAGAAAACACTCTTCTAAATCCATAGTAGTAGGAAGCACATGAATAACTATTTTAAGGGATGTAATTTCACATTCAACTGGCGCAACTGCTTCCACTCTATGAATGAGTTGGAATGGTGAAAATCTAGTACCAATATTTACGTTAGTCTGGTATGACCAAAGTGTAGGGTATAGCATAATGTGTCAATTTCATAGGATTGCATTAATGGTGTGCTTTAGAATGGTTTTCAAGGTTTTTTTAAATGCCTCTACTTTTCCATTTGATTGAGGGTAGAAGGAAGATGAATGATCTTGCCTAAACCCTAGCATAGTGGTCATCTTGGTTATCATGCTATTGTTAAAGTGACTGCCATGGTCAGTGACAATCTACTTTGGTATACCGAAACGAGTAATGATCTGGTTGAATACGAAGTAAGTTGTTGTTTCGCCATCAGCTTTGAAGGTAGGCATTTCCTCTACCCACTTTGTGAAGTAGTCCACAACGGCAATTTTATATTTGTGTCCCCCAACTGAAAATAGATTGCACGTCATGTAATATACCCCCCACTTGGTGAAGGGCCCCACCATGATGACGGGAAACAAAGGAGAGGGATGTGACCGCATTTTTTTGGTGTAGAGCTGACACGGGTGACAACACTTTAGAGCTTCCACACAATCTTTGAAGATCGTGGGCCAGAAATAACTGGCTCATAAAATCTTCTTAGTCGTTGCTAACCCAGATAAATGGCCCCCACATGCTCCGATATGGGAATCATTCATGACAAGATCTGTCTCCTCGTGGGTTAGGAGCCAATGCAAAATAGAATCTACCCCTCTTTGATATAAGGTATCATCGATGATCATGTAGTTTTTAGCGTTGACTCACAACTTGCATCGATCTTCCTGCAATAAGGACGCAGGACACTTTAGAGTTTGAAGATATACAAGAATATCTCCATATCAGGGATCAAAGGTAGAAATCAGAAAGATATACTCATCTGGGAATGAGTCATCTTCCACCACTACATTTTCTTCCATAGGAAATTCTAAGATTATATCTACAAAAACTAAGGATTTTTTGGATTTAGCAGATTGGAAATCTAAGTCAAACTCTTGGAGAATGACTATCTACTTGTTTAATTTTCCCCCAATTATGTGTCAGGACAAAACATACTGAAAAGGATTTACATCAGCCACTACTGTGGTTGTCCTTATTAAAATGTAGTGACATAGCATCTGAACAACATAGACAACTGCTAATGCTAACTTCTCAATGTGGGAGTATTCGAGTTTCAGACCAGCTAATGCAGGACTGAGATAGTAGACAACATGCTCTTGGAGCTTGTCATCCTCCTAAACCAATACTACTGATATACCAAAATCTCATCATCAACATGTGATAAGATCCCAAACTTCAGTGTTGCCCTCAATCCCAAATTGTGAAGCCAAGAACATTGGTCCAGACATCAAATTTGCATATGAAAATCCAGCACCGCTTCTACCCTTTTAGTCAAAAAGTGGTACCTTCTTCATCACCGCCTGTAATGTGTTGGAAGTAAGTGGTGGCACCACCTTTACCCTTTAAGCAAGGAGCGGTTCTTCCTAGAACCACTCTTTCATGGTGAAAAAAGAGCGGTGCCCTTGGTAAAAAGTGAAAAAATAGAGGTTCTCATGAAGCTTCTCGAAAGAAGGCTTCATGGTGCCCTTATCCCTAACCACTAGGGTTAGTTGGGCTCGAGATCCATCCTTTTAGGATCTCCTAGCCACCTCACCCACCAATTTATCAACCATCCCTATCCATTGCAAGCCTATAAAAGAAGGCTCAATTCCCATGGTTGAGGAGAGAGTAATGTTATGTTGTTACTTTGATATTCTGGCCTACGTCACTCAAGAGAGATTGAAGGAGCAAGTTGGAGCTATAGGGGACAAGATGTTGGTTTTGTGAGAGAGCATATCAACACTAAGGAATAGGTTGTAAACTCTTTCTTCATTTTATTAATGTAAATTTGGTTCCTTTCCCATATATTTGTTATGTTATAATCTTGCATGTTATTGTCAGATTCCTTAGTCACTGACATAGATCTATATATGATGTTCTGGTATCTTTGATCTCTTGTGTGTTTGATTTGTTTTTGCTGGTATTTTCTTGGAGACCTTTTGTCATAAGAGAACAACCACATCACTCCATCAAAGATTGTATTCCAGGTATCTATGGATTATAGGGAAAGTCTTCCAACCTTATTGTGAACCATTTGTTCTGGATCTGAACCATTCAAACCAGAGCAACAACTTCTGTCCGTAGAAGGTGCAACAAAATTCCTAGCAACAAATATGGTGACTCTATTGGGGAAGAGCTTCAGCTGATTTGATCTTCCTTAGTCTTTCAAAACACTTGTCCGAAATCCAAAGCTCTCGTTATTCATCAATTCAATCAGATCCACTAGCTGATCTAGTGGTTATTGGTTTGGTATCTTCAGATCTGTTTAGATATGAGTTTTCTGACCTTCTGTACCCTTAAATACTGTTAATTTCTGATTTGAATGTCAGTTTCATAGTGATCTAACTTTGCTTTTTTGCCATTTTTTTGTTTTGCACATCTACAGGGAACCATGCATGGACAATAGGAAAGAATCAGTGCCACCGCATAAACGCAATTAGCAGGGAGCGGTGCCACTGCCTGTAAGCAGAAATTAAGAAGCGGTGCTTGAGCAGAATTGCTCTATCAATGACCCTTTGGAAGCGGTGCCAGGTAGGTCTTTCCAAACTTATTTCTTTTCAAAGTTTTTTGCAAAAAAATTGGTTATCTTGCTTTCAGTTCTGAGTGTTTGGGTCTATATTGAAGAGATCTAAGTGCTTGAGTGTTGAATTTGGTGCGGTAAAAGGCTTGTGTTGTTGAAATCAAAGAGCTAGGATAAATTCACCTTTTAATTTCTTTTCTTGCTTGGTTTTGAGTATTTCGAAAGGAATGTTGTTTGAGAGCTTAGCATCAGTTAGATCTCAGTCTTATTGATTAGACAAAACTGAAAAGAAAGACTTGCTTGATTCATAGTTTGTTTCATTTTTCATTAAAAGTTTATGAAGGACTTCTTTTTGCTTCGAAAAAAGAAATTTTTTTGTTGAGAGATTGTTTATATTTTTTGTTGGAGAACGAACTATTGGACCTCTGATTACCCTCATCACCTTTCAGATTTCCATCTTCCTTCTCTTTATTTAATATGTTGATCTCATCAAAAGAAAAATATTAGTGATTTTAAGTTAGATCTCTCTAGTTTTTAAAGGAAAAATTGAAAAATTGTTGATTATACCTTTGAGTGTGTTTGGTCTTTCTTCTTAAAAAAGAGATCTTACCCTACTTTGCTTGCTTTCAAAATTGGTTTGAAGTTTGTTGCTTGTTATCTTTCTAGGAAAAAGTTTAGTTTAGTGGAGTTGTTTGGGAAATTTTTTATTTCAAAAACAAAAATTGAAAGAAAAATACTCTCTCCTTCCCATAGGTAGGCATGTGTTGAAAAGTAAAGTGAAATTATCTGCATTTTATATTTGCATGGATTTACATTTCTGTCAAAATCTCATGCATTCACATAACTGCTTAAGATAAAAGTAATGGTAGTTATAGGTCTAAAATTGTATAGAAATTTGAGTGATAAGTTAGTGACATGTTCGGGCGTCATAAAATGTAGGAGCTGTCGTTAATTTTTATACCAAAATCCTGTCACCATCATGTGATAAGACATTTGACATACCTACTTTCCCTGAATCCCAGCTTCTGGAGAGGAAACTCATATCATTTGTCAATCTTTTCATACAAATTCCAGCACCACGCTTGACCCTTTATCCATACGCGGTACCCTTGTTCGCACCGCCCATACTTTGTTTCCCACAAGCGGTGCCACCACTTATGGCCCTTAGTACATAAGCGGTTATTACTAGAACCGCTCTGTCACTAAAGGAGAAACGCGGTACCTTGGGTAAAAAGGGAAAAAGAGAAGTTTTTCTCGAGGATTCTAGATGATAAGCCTCATGTCCTCCCTTATCCCTACTGTTGTGGGTTAGTTGAGCTTGAGATCCCTCATCCTAGGATCTTAGATGCCACCTCACCCACTAATCTCTCAACCATCCCTATCCATCTAGCCTTATAAATACAAGCTTATGGCCATGGTTGAGGGGGAGAACTCTTAAGGCATTGTTATGCTGTTGGATTGATCACTTGGCCCATATCATTGGAGAGCATAGAGAGAGCTAGAGTCGGAGCTTATGGTGATGAGAATGCTTGGTTTCATGGAGATACATGTCAACACTAAGGCTTGGTTGTAAACTTCTTCATATTTTTTTAATGCAAGTTTATTTATGTCCCACATATATTGTTGATGTTTGATTTCATATATATGTTGTTATATTCCTTAGTCACTATCATAAATAAGTAGATTATATTCTGGTTGCTTTGATCTGTTTCATGTTGAGCTTATTGCAAGTACACAGGGTGACTATCAAAGCATTGTATTCCAGGTATCTACGACGTCTAGGGAGAGTCTTCAACCTCTGTCTTCTATTTGTTCTAGATCTGAACCATTCAGACCAGTGGAACACCTTGCTGTCCGCAGGAGGTAAAATATTCCAGCTAACAAATCTAGCGACTCCGCTGGGAAATGGAATTGTGTATCAGTCATTCTGATCTTCCTCAGTCTTTCAACTCTTGTCTGAATCCAGGATCCTTCTCCAACTCTGTTCAGTCAGATATGCTATCTGACTCAATGGATTTTGGTTTGAAACTTCCAGATCTATTTAGATCTGAATTATTTTCAACCTTTTATGCTCTTTCTCACTCTCAATCTATCAATTCTTACCTTGATCTAGTATTTTTCTAACTTGATCTGTCATTCTCTATGTGTTTTGTATTTTTACAGGGAACCACACATCTTCTATTGGCAAGGAGCAGTGCCATTGCCTGAGTCCAGTTAGCCATAGGCGGTGCCATCACTTGAATCCAGTGAGCAAGGAGCGGTTCTGCCTTAAAACCTCCTATCACCAACCTCATCTGCGCGGTGCTAGGTAGGCCCTGTTTTAGACTTTATATTTTGATTTTTGTGTGTTTTTGCTTACTTTTTGATGAAAATGAAGTGTATTTTGAGAAAACAAATGCTCCCTCACGGCCGGGGCCATGAATTGTGTATTCTGCAGTCGCTTTGATTGTTATATTCCCTTTGCATTCAAAGAGAGTTTATGTTTCTTGCATTGGAGTTTGCATTATTTTCTTTGCTTGAAACCTCTTTCTCTTTTATGTAAATATTATTCATTGGAATAAGAAATATACATTTCATTTTCATGTGTAGGTTTTTGTGTTTTTTCGGACTTGGAATGCATGAGTGATCCATGTTGTTTTGAGTCTTTTTTTTCTTGGGTGATTCTTGTTTCCTTTTGCATACTGATTCTTTCAGTGCTTGGTAGGAAAGATTGGTTCTTCATTTCCTTGTTTGTTTCAAAGAGAAGTTCTAGTTTTCTCTCTCTTTTGCTTTATTCGCAAGTTTGTTGAACGATTTTATTCTTGTTTTGTGCATGATTGTTTGAAATTATAGATCTTACTTTCATCAAGAAGAAATATCTGTTTTCAACTTTGCGTGCATTAGATTTAGTTTGTTTGGAAACGTTAGTGAAATCATCTTTCCATTGAGTTTTTATGCATCTTTTTCAAGCATGAAAAGATAAGAAACATTATGATTTATGTTATATGTTCTCTAGATCTCTTTCTTATTTACTTTAAAGATTGTTTGGGGTGTATTGATATTTCACTTTTCGTTTGAAAAGATAGAATTGCATTTGCATTTGGGTGTGCATTTTTGGGAAGAAAAGTAAATCTCTCTCCCTCTCTTAGGTAGAATTTCATTGAAGAGGAAAACTTGCATTATCATATAGATCAGTGTGCATCTTCTTTAATTTCAAGTTTTCACTCCATGGTTCCACCTAAACGCACAAGATAAAATTAACGGTAGTACTAGGTTAAATTTTTTAGCAAATTGAGTGATAAGTTAGAGATGTGTTCAGGCGTCGTTAAGCGTAGGAGCTGTCGTTACTTGTCTGTATTACATCTGAGGACTCACGCGGTTCTTTCATGTACTATCAGTATATCGAATGGCCTTTCATGTACCCTTGAGTTATATAGAAAGGTACTTCACATACTCGATTGTATATCGGAAGGCCCCTTGTGTACGGTTATGCATTAGACAACACTACTACTGATTTGAGCTCCCACATACCTTGCGTATATCAAGAGACCCTTTTAGGAATCCTCAAACCATTTGAGTTATTCTTTTGGCCTGTACTGTGAGGTTCCTGACTCTTATCCACTCCTTTCACATGTTTGCTTATTTCTTTTAGTTTGAGTAGTACTTGTTTGTGCGTGGTAATTAGGGGGTTATTAGAGAGTTTAGAGATGGCATCCTCATCTGGGACTACCACTCAAGAGGTCCCTTTCCAAGGTGTACCTTTTGTATTCCCTCCAAGTGAAGGTATTGGTCCTCCCTTTATTGCCACTCTAAATCTTCCTAGATTAACTATAGGATTACCAGTCTAAATTGTTAATCCGGTAATTCCTGTTACACCTAATGTCTCATATGTCACCTCTCCTCTAGGAGAGGATCGACCTTAACCTAATCCCTCTCCTTCTTCGTCGGTTGATGTTCCACCCATTTCTTCTTCTTCGCTTAACCAAATCTCTATGGTTAGTAGTCACGTGGATAAGAAGAAGAAAAAAGGGAAGGGTAAAAAGAAGAAGGATAAGAAAGAGAAAAAGAAGCAACCATCTGCTCTTGATGGTGCTCGTTCTAAGAGAACGCCCAGAAAACCCAAGTTCCCTTGTAAGCTTTGCAAGGGGGACCACCTTCTTAAGGAGTGTCCCAGTCTCTCCCGTGTACAAGAAGAGTGGTCTAAAATATCCAAACCACCTATGTCATCAACCTCTGATCATCGTGTTGACGATACTCCCTCAACTAGTGACCCATTGGTAAAAGGTCATAAGGGTAAAGTCTTGTATCCTTGTTTGATATGCAAGGCTATACATCATACTTTTCTTTGTCCAAGCATGGATGAAGCTTCATGTTGGTTGGAAAATATTACTGATCATCAACAGGTGATTCCAACAAGTGATAGTAAGTTATCCCTCGATCCCCCATTGGTTGGCCAAGTGGTCGATTCAGATTTATCTGTGGTTGATCCCACTCTTCCTTTGAAGAGTGAAGTTAAAGTGGTTGAGTCGACATCATCTCCACCCGATCCCACTCTTCCATCAGACAGTGTTAATACTGAAGTAGTCGTTTTGACCAAATCTTTGTCTTGTTATTCTCTTCCAGTAGAGAATGAATTGAAACCTGCTGAAGTTTTTATGCTTTGTTCTGATTGTTCTCGACAAGAGGAAATTTTTTCTATTTTGATAGAACCCTCTCCGAGTAATGAGGTTATTTCCTTTGACTAGAGTAACCTAACAGAGTCTTGTCTTCATTTGAGTGTTCCTTTCCAGATAGTTGTGAATGTTACTGCTAGGCGGATACTTCATACTATTGTTGACGAAGGGGCTTCTGTTAGTATTATATCCTCAACTGCTTGGAAAGCTTTAAGTTCTCCTCAACTTGTGCCAGCCACCGGTCAGATACTAGATTTTAATCGCAGGCCTACTGCACCTTTAAGGACCCTTCCTTATTTTCCTATTACATTAGGAGGGAAAAATATCTGTATTGATGTTATGGTGGTCCAAGGTCCTTTAGATTTCAATTTGCTCCTTGGACGCGATTATGTTTATGCCATGAAGGATGTTGTGTCCACACTCTTTAGAGTTTTGCATTTTCCCCATGATGGGAAGATTGTGACTATTGATCAGCTTTCCTTTGTTACACCTGACCATCGCATTCCTCCTAGTAATTAGACTGCCCTGAATGTGCCGCATGTTCTTGTGGTTCCTTCCCCTTCTTCTAGTTAGCTTCTTCCCATCATAGGTAAAATGGGGGGCATGGCTCTAGTCTATGGACATCACAATGGAGCTAAGTCGCTAGATTTTATGAAATGAGAGAAACCTACCAACCTCTGGATATCATGTTGGATAGGAGTAGGTTCTAGAGCATAGTTTACTTTTGGTTTCAAGCTCATTAAAAAATAAAACCACTCCTTAAGCATAGTTTACCCTTTTGGTTTCAAGCTCGCATAAAAATGAAATAATTCCTGAGCAAAGTTCCCATTCTATGTCAAGCTCGTTAAAAAATGAAATGGATCTCCTCAAGCATAGTTTACCTTTTGGTTTCAAGCTTGCATAAAAATGAAATCATTCATGAGCAAAGTTCCCATTCTATGTCAAGCTCGTTAAAAATGAAATAGATCTCCTCAAGCATAGTTTACCTTTTGGTTTCAATCTTGCATAAAAATGAAATCATTCCTTAGCATAGTTCATTTTCTATTTCAAGCTCGTTAAAAAATGAAGTAGGTTTCCTTTAGCATAGTTTACCTTTTGGTTTCAAGCTTGCATAAAAATGAAACCATGTTCCAAGCATAGTTACCTTCTGTTTCAAGCTTGTGTAAAAATGAAACAGATCCCTTTCCCTTGAGTTGAGTCTTCCCTTTAGTGATAGAACTGGAACCTTCTTTCCACCTGCCTGATTCTCGTTCTTCCTACCCCCCTGGTGAACATTTTCACATTCGTAACCATTTTTTTAGGTTGGGTATGGAAGAAGAATTTTCAGATGAAACGAAGCTTGGGGGGCATATCGAGCCCCTAGCAACCATGTTAGGGGTAAGCTTCGCTAGCAATCATGCCGGGGGAAAGATTCCAACCTCTGTATATCATGTTAATGAGATTTTTCAAGCATAGTTTACCCATTGGTTTCAAGCTTGCGTAAAAATGAAACCAATATTTGAGCATTCTTTTATCTGATCTTCAAGCTCGTTAAAAATGGTAAGATGGTGTTGAACTTACTTTTCATTTTTCGTGCTCTGGTTAAAACATGAAAAGTGGTTTGAGCTTAGTTTACTACTTTTTCATGCTTTGGATTCAAAACATGAAAAATTCTAATGGATTCTTCTTTAAGCTCTTTTCGGGACTCTTAAAATGTGAAAAGATAGTCGAGCGATCTTATCTTCTTCACGCTCGTTAAAGTATTTGAAGAGTCGTCCATCCGATGGTAGGTTATCTCTTTTTCGATAAAACTATTTACGAAAAAGGAACACTCCAGCCAATCATGACTGGAAGAGTTCTCTAAGGTATGATTTTACACTTTTTCGGGCCTTGGAGACTAAATCATATGAAAAAGGACCCCTTTGGAGTCTTCTTCCATATTCATTTAGACTCTGTAAACATGAACAATACCGAGTTTTCTTTCAATGGACTCATTAAATTAAACATTCAGAGATCCGTTTTGGGAACAAACCCCTCCTCTCTCAGGTTCATAAAACATATGATTCTGTACTTGTCTTCCAACAAGATATATCGAGTGTTTGTTACCCTCTTTGAACTCGTAAAAATGAAAAGGGGCACTCATCAATCATGATGGGGGAAATGGGAAGGGAATCATTTTGCAAATAATGGTAGTTGTTTTTCGTTACCTTTGAACATGTCACTTGTCTACACAATCATGTCAATCAATTCGGTATTTAGCTGATCTCCATGACGATCCACTTTCATGAGTCATGTCACTCCTTTGAGTCTTTAAAAAGAATGCATTGTCCACTGTTGCATTGTGTGTCTGTACCGTCTAGTCATGCTACCAAGTGTTTTGTCGTGCCGCCCGATGTTCAAAGGGGATCTAAAGAAGTGTCACCTCTGCAGTCCACACAACCTTTGTGTTAGTATATTTGAGTCAATCATATGGTTACTACATGCACATCATTCCAAAACTATGTTCCGAGTTTCGTGTTGTCGATGTGGGACTCATCATGGCCCTCCTTCGACGAGACTTTTTTCATCGACATCAGCTAATTATCCGAGAAATAGTCTTAGAAAAAATGATTGGTACCTTGAGATTTGTATGCCTTAATGATAGATTCTCTCACTCTCGACATAGGTTCACGTCATTGACCTTTGATCGATAGAGTCGACTGGGTGTTTGACATCAGGACATCTATTCACACTCAGTATATTGTACTAGAGTACCTTGGGAATCATTGACATTAATGGTGATCTCCCTCGCACTTGTTAACGGTTCACATCATTGGCCGGTAATCAAGTGGTTTCTACCATGTTCAACTTCAGATCATTGTAATCACATGGATAGAATCATACTTTGTGGAAGATGAGACAAAGACCCTGGGTGTTAGTTTAAAGCGCTCATTGCTTTTCCCCAGGTTGCGATGGAGTTTTGTATATCTAGCATGGATCCACATTTGTATGGTCATGGCTATGCTCAAATTTGTGTCTGTATGACATAGATCTACATTGGATGTCTAGTAGCTATGTCCAAGTTTGAGTCCTCTATCACATGGATCTACGCTATATTCTAGTAGCCATGATTTTTTATTCCTCTCATGGATCTGCCTTGTATTAGTATGCAGCCATGAGTTTGGTTACTTGTGTCTATGAGTCAACATACTGATGTACTACAGATTCCTACTTGACAACTTGCTCCGATCGAGCCAACATTTTCATCTCATGACGATGACTTGTTCTCTCAAAGCTCTCGTTTATCATATCCCTCTAAGACTCATGCTTTGGGGGGCATCCTGTTATACCAAAGTCCTATCACCATCATGTGATAAGACATTTGACATACCTACTTTCCCTGAATCCCAGCTTCTGGAGTGGAAACTCATATCATTTGTCAATATTTTCATCCAAATTCCTAGCACTGCGCTTGACCCTTTATCCATACGCGGTACCCTTTTTCGCACTGCCCATACTCTATTGCCCACAAGCGGTGCCACCACTTATGTCCCTTAGTCCATAAGCAGTTATTACCAGAACCGCTCTGTCACTAAAGGAGAAACATGGTACCCTGGGTAAAAAGGAAAAAAGAGAAGTTTCTCGAGGCTTCTAGATGATAAGCCTCGTGTCCTCCCTTATCCCTACTGTTGTGGGTTAGTTGAGCTCGAGATTCCTCATCCTAGGATCTTAGAGGCCACCTCACCCACTAATATCTCAACCATCCCTATCCATCTAGCCTTATAAATACAAGCTTATGGCCATGGTTAAGGGGGAGAACTCTTAAGGTATTGTTATGCTGTTGGATTGATCACTTGGCCCATATCATTGGAGAGCATAGAGAGAGCTAGAGTCAGAGATTATGGGGATGAGAATGCTTGGTTTCATGGAGATGCATGTCAACACTAAGGCTTGGTTGTAAACTTCTTCATATTTCTTTAGTGCAAGTTGATTTTTGTCCCACATATATTGTTGATGTTTGATTTTATATATATGTTGTTAGATTCTTTAGTCACTAGAATAGATTAGTAGATTATATTATGGTTGCTTTGATCTGTTTCGTGTTGAGATTATTACAGGTACATAGGGTGACTATCAAAGCATTGTATTCCAGGTATCTACGACGTCTAGGGAGAGTCTTCAACCTTTGTCTTCTATTTGTTTTGGATCTGAACCATTCAGACCAATGGAACACCTTGCTATCTGCAGGACGTGAAATATTCCAGCTAACATTAATTTGTTCGCACTACAACCCGGGACTCACGTGGTTATTCCCCGTACCGTCGGTATATTGAACGACCTTTCACGCACCCTTGTGCATTAGACAACACTACTACCGATTTGATCTCCCACGTACCTTGCGTATATCTAGATACCCTACTAGGATTCGTTCTCCAACTAAGAAAAACCTTTTTTTCGTCTTATTTGGAGAAATACACTGAGAACAACACTCGAGGAGATTACTATGCACGTACCTTTAGTATATCACGAGTTGCACTTGCTTGAAAATCCCGGTGAAAGACTGACTATTTTGAGCTTATCCTATCACTTAAGTTTTCTTGTGGCCTGTAGCTTGAATAGGAGAATTTTTTGTGTGATTTTTCTTAGTTTTGAGACCCTAGGTTAGTTTAGTAAGCGATACAATCTAGCTGAGTTTCAGTTGAGACGATCCAGAAGGAACCAGGGCTTACCACCCAATTTTCCTCATGTTACGGCAGAAAATCCAATGGAAGCCATCGACCAAGGAGCCGCAACTAGTCCCACGAGGAAGAAAATCTAGTTGTAGAAAGTGGAGACCAATTCACTTCTTATATTAATCCCTTGGCTCAACAGCCTCATATGGCTGATACTTCCTTTCATCCGCATATGGAAGGTTGACCAATAGTCCTGATGCACCTGAGTATGTCCCTGATGCTCCATTTTGGAGAACTTCTATGGGTCAGGACATTTCCTCATTTGGGGTTAATAGAACCTCTCCTGAACAAACTTCTCCAGGTGAAGAATAATATAGACAAATCCAAGCATCTATTCACCGTGCATGAGATTTTTAAGAGATAATGCATAGGCTAGATAGGGTTTTGGCCGCACCTTCACCTCATAATGAATCTATATCAGCTATATTATCCCGTAATATGAATCCTTGTCCTGTGGCTTAAATTAGAACTTCCACTGATGGTCATCCAGCATATGGTGAGAATTCTCACAATCCAGGTCAAACCTCTAATTCTGCTCCTGTAGTTTTGAATTCTAGGTCTGTCTCTAGTCACCCTATACTTTCTATGGCTAGGGGGAAACCTTTAGTTCCAGTAGTGTCTGTACCTTCTAACACCAGGGGGTAATCCCCGGCGCGACCTATGTTACCCACTAGTGGAATTGTTACTAACAATAGACAGACCTCTACTGCAGTACAATCTACGATATATGTTCCTCCCACTAGTACAAATATGGTAAAACCCCCTTTAAGTTCAGCTCAACCCTTAGCAGCACAAACTGCAATTAATGAACCCTCATGGGGTTATGGTTACCCAACAAATCAAGTACCTGTAGGGAATATGAATTATCAACCTACCCCTACACGAATGCCTTACATTGGAATTCCTTACCCTGGGAATAATTTTATGTCGTGGGGGAAACCCAACTGGTCTTACATGCAAGCAATAGGAGGAATACCCATTTAACTGCTGGAATCATGGGGGGACCAACTTATGGAGGTCCTCCCCCCGGGGGACCTAGCGGTCGTCCTGCTGGTGGTCCTGTAGGTCCTGGCAGTCCTCCTCCTAGTGGTCCTGGAGGTCCTGGAAGTGCTCCTCCTAGTGATCTTCCTCCTGGTGGTCCTGGATGTCCTGGCGGTCTTCCTCCTAGTGGTCCTGAGGGTCCAGGAGAACCAGGTGGTCCCGGTGGCCCTAGCGATCCCAACCCTGGTGGTAAAACCCCTTAAGGTGGATCTTCGGGAGGTTCATCTCATCAATCATTTCAACAACCTATATACTAGTCAATGTATTGTCCTACCGGTGGGTACATGCCTTATCAATACTACCAGTATGTGCAACCCAATCGTTAGTTACCTTTCCTAGCAACTTTGGACTTAACTGATTTTTACAAATTGATAAATGATCCCATTCGACGCAACCCTTCGTGGCCCGCGATTCCGGTAAAGTTGCCATCGAACATTCCAAAATTCAATGGAAAGTAGGGAGATGATTCCAAAAACCATGTTATGACATTCCATCTGTCATGTTCCTCGAACTCCCTTATGGATGATTCTGTTCGTTTAAGACTCTTCCAGTGCACATTGACCGGTACGACTGCGAAATGGTACATTGAACTTCTACAACATTCATTTGTGGACTTTAGTTCTATGGAAATTGTTTTTCTTACACACTTTTAGCTACCCATTCATTATGAAATGAGTACGGATATTTTAACTTCACTCCATCAGAACACCTCCATGCACATATCGGATCATATCCACGAGTGGAGAAGGCAGAGAAGACTCATTAAATCTCCCATCTCAAATAAACTCCTAGTTGATTGGTTCACTAAGTCATTGTTTCCTCCTATTGCCCGAGATGTGGCTATGGGTGTGTTGAGGCATGGAAATTCGCAAGCAACAACAATAAGGGATTCTCCCCAGTCAACATTCCCAACTAGCCCGTGACTGTTTGGTGTAGGGAATCTCTTCGGTTTGCAGTCCGGCTACCGTAGGTCAAGTAACAAAAATAAAAGGTTTTACCGGTTGCAGCCCGGTCCACCGTGTATATTTTTTGTATTTTTTTAGTTTTAAGTATGATATGCAAGTGCCTATCTAAAATGCAGATTGATTAAGAATGCAATGAGTGGTCACAATGTGATGTGCAGGTTCTTATCTCTCGTCTTAGACTCTCTTGCATATAAATCACACACAGCAAGAAATTAAAACTAACTACCTAACCTATCCCTAGGGAGCAATATTATCATTAATTAATGAGTAATGTATTTTGTACATGCATTATGAAAAATCACAGATAGCTGATACTTCTTTCAAAACACATGAACAATTAAAGATATTTGAACAACCAAATAGCCAATTGTTTTATGAACAACATTCATTACTCATAGTGGAAATTTTCATGAGATAAACCAAAGAACGTTCATACAAGAACATAGGTTCAAAGAGTTAGAATGATCTCACAGTTAATGGACGCAAAGCTAAAAATGAAATAGTTCCTCTTCAACAAATCCATAGCACAACATTTGAACATTCCACCAAGATTTCTCCAACAGGCAAACTGTAATTTTCTATTGCAAAAGGAAATAGTTCTTCTTACAATATGTCTTCACAAATCTAACTAGGAAAAAGTCCCTTCTCTTATCTAAATCTTCTATATTTATACAAAAAGAAAAAAACTGTTGGGCTTCCCACGAATGACTCTTGGGCTTCCCCAACTCTTCACCTCCCAAACTTTTCTTTCATTAAGTGCTTATAAAATTTACAATATATTACAATAAAACAAATAAAGTGCTTATGAGAAGAGTCCCACTTGACTATTCAAGAACTTCTTCCACGCTGAAGCCTCTGAGGCAATGCTTTCGAACTCAGAAGGTTCTAAGAAATGAATATTTATTGCAAATTTAGCAGCTTGATTTCTTATTACTTCTATTCTGGCTGCGCTCAGGCAGAGTTGGTCCTCTAGCAACTGCACACTAACCGCGGAATGAGCTACTTCATTCCTTAGGGTCTTCTCATCTAGGGATTTGATGTGCTGGATCCTTTGTTCATCTTCTTGATATCTTCTTTGTAGCATTTCCAAAAATAGGCCATGGTATGGAAAGGTATCCATTCTATGTTCAGCCTCAACCTGGCAACGATTATAAGTAATCAAAAGTCTCCTGCATAACTCTGCACAAGCCCCCTTTGTCTTCTTGACAACATTCTTGAATTCTCCGGCTGTGTTTATGGCGAACTACAATAAATTGTAGTCTTGCCTCACAGCTTGTTGATATTTTGATGGTAGACCTACAAGGGTTTGTTCATTCGCTTCTAATCTCTCCATCCTTCCCGTCAGGACTTCTAAGATGTCCTACGATCTATCTACAAAATATGAAGAGGTTTCCAAAATCTCTTCTAGCTGATTTTCTACCTGCAAGATCTTGCAACTTTCTTCCTCTATGGCTACTTCCAGCTAGTGCATCTTGCTCCTTTCTGCTAGAACGTGCTCCTTGAAAGCCCGAAGATTGACTTGCTGTTCTATGGCCTCTTCTAGAGCTGCTGTTAATGAGGTAACATGTTATTTAAGCTCTGCAGTCTGCCCCTAAGATTGCCTCTCAGATTCCCCCAAGGTAGATTTTTCTAGCTCCAAATGCCCTATCTTTCCTAGTAGCTGCTCCTTTTTTGTCCTTAACCCTTGACATTCCTACAGCAATTTCTCTAGACTTCCTTGGGCAGCCTCCAGATATCTCTTCTCTACTTGGACGAACTGGAGATCAACTTTTGAAGATTTTATTTAATGTTGTATGTCTTCAAACTTTCTTTTCATTCTACCACTTTCCTCTCTCTCTCTCTCTTCTCAAGGTGTCCTTTAGATAGGTAACAGACTTCTTTGATTGTTCAAGATCAGTCAATATCCGATCTACATTGTCCTCAGAAGCATGGATCAATGCAGCCCCAACTCTAATGGTGAATTTGGGGTCCTTGTCTGTCCCATATACTACGGTTATATCATTTATCATTCTACCCGACTGCCACCCAGTCTCAACCTTTCTCTCGGTCCTCTTCACTATTCTTTTTCTTTCCCTATCATAAAAAATAGTGTTGAAATCCGGTACCTCCTCCCCTTTATTCTGCTCGAAAGGGATTAGCCTCAGGGTAGGGACCATAGCCTGTCCTGTTGTGCTTCCAGCAGCTACCTCAGGATCTTGAATATCAGGATTACTCGAGTCCCAAGCCTGAATTTCTACAGGATCAGAAGATGATTGCTTTGTCACCGCCCCCGTCATTTTTATTCTTTCTGCTTCCTGCTTTCTCAGTTCCTCATCCATCTTTCTTTTCTTTTCTTCCTCTTCACTCCAGGCAGCCTCTTCTGCCTTTCTAGCTACTTCTTGTTCATCTCTCCTCTTTTCTTTGTCCTCACCTTTGAGCCAACTTTCGGCTTCCTGTGCTAGTCTCCTAGCATCTTCATCTCTTTTTCTAGCTCCTTCCTCCTCTGCCTTTTCCTGCTCATCTCGTCCTTTCCCGCCTTTAGTGGTAATTTTCTTTTTAAATCTTCTTCTTAAGGCCGTTATATTTTCTGCACTGCGGAAAATGGATTCATCTTTATCCTAGTGGCTTGTGTATTCAAAATGTACATTTTCCTCCTTGCAGTTCTCATCCACTTTATTCCGGGAATTGTTCCTGTGGAAATTTATTTCCCCAAAATGGAATTTCCCCAATTCCTCCACAAATTCATCAGCTTTCTTCACTCTTGTGAACTTATAGCTTCCCAACATGAATGGTAAGGGAGGATAAGCTGCTTTCTTATGTTCAAATAAAAAGCTCCCTATGCCATCTAAAAAGACCTGCCTAACTGCCTCTTTGTGGACTACATAGTCAGTGGCCTATTTTGGCAGTAGTGAGGGTGTTCTGGAGCATCCATACATTCTGAAATACAATCCATCTTCCGTTAAGTAATAATCTGCATATTCTTTAATAACCTGCAATGCTTCCTCCGATGTGCAGTTGCACTCTTTCAAGAAAATCAATGTATATAATGGCATGATGAAGTGCTCACACACTTCTCTATAGTGACTATGGTATTTGTGTGCCCACAGTGGCTTGTAAGCTGAGTAGACTGGTGTTCTCTCCCACTCCTAGATACACCTCAGATTTGGTAAGGGTTGGTTGCATAGTATGCAATCAATTAGTATAGAGCTCATGTAGAACTCTGATTTCTTCTGGGACACCCCTCCTAATGCTGAAGCAATGCAGGCTGAGAAGCTGTTGGATACAATGTTTTCCCAGTTGAACACTGTCCCCTGTGTTGCAACATAGAAGATGATAGGCACCCACTCTAACTTGAAGCTTTTACCATGGGCCCTTCCAAAAATCCTGTTCAACATCAGGGCAATGAACCTGTAAGGGGTTCTTAGAGTGGCAGTATCATATTCCCCAGACGACCTAGTCCTAAAGTTCTTGCTAGGCACCAGCATTCTCTTCAGTGTCTCAACTAGGTCCAGCTTAATTTCCTTTAGCCAGTCTTCAGTCAAGTACACGTGTGCTTCTGGTAAGTGGTAGGCCAGTGATACATACCCAGGGCTATAAGTAGCATAACCCTATTTGTCAACATTTTCCAAAATCATGGTGGTTACATCTGCCCTGGGCAGAATCCATCCAATCACCTCTGAGCACAGGAAAATCTCAGGTCTAGTAGTAACTCTCATCAACGCAGATATATCTATATTTTCATATATGGTTTCCTCCTCAAAACCTGTACCTCTCGGTGTGTTATTAATCTGTAGACTCCCCCCCATTTATATTCAGGTTCCATACCAACTATGCATTTGGTATCCTCGTAAGTGTACTCAACTCTGGTGACAATTTCAACCTCGAGTTCCTCCTCTACTACGGGAGCCTTCTTCTTCTGCTGTTTAGACATCTCGAATTCTAAATAATTTCTGTCATACATAGAAATTTCTTTTATGTTCTATTGGGCCATTCCTCAATAACATTAAAAAATGGAGACAAAATGTATGAGCATTTTACCTCGTTTAGGCTAAACATGATTGCAGCTATGAAATTAAACAAACAATACTCGAAACCGAGCGTTCCTGCGCAAAACCAATCGGCTAAAAGAGCTAAACCCAGCACATAATTAAAGATTTTCAAATAATATCATGGCTTTTCTAAAACAAAGAATATCCCCCTCCTCTTGTCAAGTAGAAAACAATCTCAAAACCCCCTCTTGACGCTATGAACTAAATCGTTCCATGGAAAATATGGTGCCTAATCCCAAGTGAAGCATACTGCATGTGATAGTGCATTTGACTCACTATGTGTTCAAATTTTAACAATCTCATCCTAAGGGGCGTAACCTCCACATTGTGACCCTGGTTCACAAAAACGAGGGCGACCATACTATGGAACCAACCTCGGCATCTCTGAAGTAAACAATAAAATGCTCTCCCCGGACGGCCACACGTAGACTGGAGGATATTGGTGTGGACAGTGTAACGGCTGTTTGCACCGGTTTCCCCAGCAGTCGAGTGTAGGCTGCAAACTCATAACGACCATGAATGCAATCATCAAGTAAAACAACAAAACCCCCCACTGGGAAGCCATACCATTTACCTAGATATATATACACGCAGAAATGGAAACCTAGGTAACCACTAATAGTTGAGACAGGAGCTAACTGAGGGCGACATAATCAATTTGACCATTTGAAGGGAAAGGTAAAATGGGCATAAGGGCCTACTTGGCAATTTGCTGCGCGACTGGTCGAGAAAAAACCCACAAACCTCCATGACGGAGCCACCTAGGAGCGAGGTATCGACAGCAAGTGTGTTGGTCTGCGCGAGCGATAACGACAGCACGGGAAAAAGACAACAATAAAATAATAAACCCCAAACCCAAAATATATACGCCCCGGTCAACAAATAATCGACGAGAAAAAATAAGATCATCGGGCGGCAAAACAACTGTCGGTTCGGCGATCCGGTCAGTAGCATCTCCGCAATGGGAGATGATGAAATGGCTAGGAGACCCATAATGGCGTTGGCAGGAGAAACAAATAAACTTCACATTGGAGCTCGCCAAGCTAAGGCGTCAGACCAATAGTTGGTTGAAGAGCCGCAACGGTGGAAACCATAAAGGCACTGAGTTCCGCAGACCAATCAAAATCAGAGAAAAAAATAAACATGACTTCGGCCAAAAATAACGGTCACGCGGAAAACAAAATCAAACTACATCGGAAAGATAACGCCTTCCAAAGCTGCAACGACGAAAGCTGAAATCCTAAGGATCTGTGAATAAAAAACGGGGGGGGATCTAAAAGGATAATACAACCATTGGGAAGCTTTGCAATCCATCCTCTGCAATGGCGGAAGACATAGAGACAAACATTCTGACAGGATTTTAAAACAACCGCCGAAGAATAAAGCGCATCGGAGACCAAGAATTGGTCTTGATGTCTCGTTCTTTTCCGAAACGGCGGGCGCGTAGATGACTAGACTCCTAACCCGAAAGTCTAAAACACTTTCGATGGCAGGAAAAATCAATACAAACCGTAAAACATCGCTGGCATAAAAGTAATCCTTGTGCAAACATCAAACAAAACCAAGGAGCTGAGCAAAAAGGAGTAAACGGAGGGTCCCAAAAAAAATTTAATTTTGGGAAAATGTTGCAGCTGCAACAATTGGCGACTACCTGGTGAACCCCATATTTCTAAATCAACTTCTTCCCAGTAAAATACTATTTAATCATTTATCTCATAAGTTGAATTCTTCTAGATTCTTGTATTCCTAAATGGCAAACACATGCATTTAAATCATTGATGACAGTCCATTCTTTGGAAATGGGAACACCCAAAATATTGGAAAGTCCGGATAACTCTTTTGAGGCTTAGTAGGTGATTTTTATTTTACCTCTTTCTTTGGGTAGTTTCTAGCTTGGACACCATAAGATCATAACATATGGTAAACATAACTATTCATTTGTTCCTCATTCCCATGCCAATTGCACTTTGTGCCCTTTTGAACTTTTGTTATTTTGAGTCCTCCATCTGCCTTTCTTTCTTAATTTTATTCAGGCTCTTCTATACATAGTGTCCTTTTGTGTGAGAGATGTATTTACTTTTCAGCTCATGGACGGAGAAGAGCTTTTGGCAGATTGATATTCATGTTTCTAATACTTTGTTTTGATATGTATTGCTTCTTTTAGGAGTTTTGACTCTTAACATCCTTTAGGCTTTTAAAATCATGGCATGGGATCATTTATATATAATAAACTATTTACCTTGCTTCCTTTCCATGGGTCTTTTGCTATCACTCCCTAGGACATCTTAGATGTGAAATGGATGGAACCTCGAAATAGGATTCCAGACCTCTTAATTCTGAGTTATTTTTAGGGGTTAAGCAGCACTTCAATGAGTGCATAGCCATTTAGGAAAACTACTTACTAGAAGAAATTTTATCATTTCAAAATAAAATGCACAGTCTTATCCCAAAGATTTCAGTTAATCGAGAACCCTGATGCTTTCCATGAAACCAAAAGTTTGCCACTTTTATTCAAAACAAACCAAAATAACCAGAAACAAAAACAATAAATCAAAGTAAAACTGCATCAAATTATTTATGTACAAGGTCATCAAATCAAAAGATCAAAATAAAATTCGAGAACCAACCACTACCTGATCAGTTCTGTGCCCACCCCTAAAACTCTATCCACCTATGAGTCAAGGGGCTAGGCTTGATTGCAGACATGAAATACCTAACCATGATCTAATTCTGCTATTTTTGAAACCGAAACAATGTCTACCAATTTACAATCAATCTCATCAGCCTGTGAACATTGAAGGAGATCAGGCTGAGTGTCAATCATACTACTGGCCTCTTCTGATGCATGATATCTTAGTTCAAGCTCCATTAGACAATTCCCCAAAATAGAATTTACAGATTCATTTCCTTCTTCCAACTTAGTGATAGTGTGCTTCATGTAAGGTTCCCTTAAAATTTTGATCCGGTTTGGGACCCCTTTATGAGGCAACCATAAATGGGACCAATCTGAAGCAAAATACCCCTTTAACCTTGCGGACTAGTCTTGATTCAAAATAAGCCCATATCCATCCGGTATGTCTGCCACTACAATATCAATAAATTGACATATCTTTTCATTTGCAGACAAACGAATGAGAACATTTTCCATTTCCCCAACAACTTTGACACTAGTTCTGTCTAATTGAGTGACTTCCCAAGCAGTAGGTTTTGGCTGCCCATTAATTTTTTTGCAAACTGTGAGTGGCATAACATTCACGGATGATCCAGAATCTACCAGACAATTATGCACATTATGGTTCAAAATTTCCAGAGTCAAAAGGAAAGGTGGGGTTCTAGCTTTCCCGTCCCCAATTGATTCGACATCTTCCTCCACAGGTTGGTTTTCGGTGGGTATCTCTTCCTCTAGTTCTTTAGGCCTTTTAAAATTTTCTTTATTAACACCTACTTGTTCTTCCATAGGCTTAGCAAGCTTGTTGATTTGCTCCAGATCTTGGCTAATAATGGTAATTTCGGGTACTTTGTCCTCAACATTGTTCTTTGGCTGTTTCCTGACATTCTCTTGCAACTTCTTAATTTTTGAGATTATTGAATTGTCTTTATTTACCAAATTCATGTCTTTTGTTGTCATTAGTATATTCTTAGGTTTAAGAGTAATTTTTTTCTGTATCAAACAGTGAGACACAATCCCATAAAAACATGGTATCATTTTCTTGTTTTTCTATGGTCTTATTACCCTTTTCCTCCTCATCACTGTCCTCAGTCAATTTAGAATCCAAGAGCTGATTTATTACCAATGTCATTGAATTTAACCATTGAGGACAATTATTTTTAGAATGGGGTTTTTGGTGAAAAGTGCAGAAATTATCCATCCCTACCTCTATCAGATTCATTGATGTTGAACCGTGCGGAGGGGTCTTGAATTGGTTGTTATCTTCCCTTTTTTTGTAGTAAGGCTTATAATCTTTCTGAGCTTCCTTTTCCTTCTCCAAGTCTATTATTCTGTTGGAAAGCTTTTGCATCATCTTTAACATCCCCTCAAAATCATGTGATTGCTCCTCTTTAGGTTTAGACAGCAATCAGGCTCTTTTCCCGGAAGTTTTTTCTCCAGATTGCTCGGGATAATCTTCTATACTTTCCTTTTCAGCCTCTACTCTTTCTGCTTCTTCATAAGTCTCTGCTAACGCAGGATTAACTTGAGATTTTGTGAACATAGCCAAGTCGGGACCTAAAGCTAAGGTATAATACTCAATCAGAACTTTATCAGAGGACTTATCCGTTGCAGAGAAGTTCTTGAGGTAAGCAGAAAATCTTTGAGTGAAATTGTGTACTTTTTATTTCCTTTCTTTTTTTAAAGCGCCTAAACCTTTCATTAGTGCTGCATGCGTCTTTTGGGCTACATACTTATTTCTGAAAATCCTTTCAAAGGTATCCCAATCTAGGATATAGTTTGCAGGCAAACCAAAGTACCACGATCCTGCTTCTCCTTTAAGGGTGTGCAGAAAAAGTCTACAAACTACATCCTCATGTTCCTCGGCCCTTAATCCTTCTATTGCCAAATAGAAACTTTGCAAATGGTCATCTACTACAACCTTCTCATTTGGATCAAACTTAGGCAGAAACTTCTCAAAAGCTTGAGGTAAGTCATGCAACGGAGGTGTTAAGTTCAGGGGTGATCTGGCTTTCCAAGCCGGTGGTGGATTTGGTGGGTTAGGTGGCTGATTTGCATTTACACCTGCCATGAGTCTGGGTGGAGAGTGAGGGGGTGAAGGAAAAGGAGTTCGCACAGGTGAACAGTAAGGTGTGTTTGGGCCTACTTGATTGAAAGGCTAAACAACATCCTGTAATGCTACTTCTACTAACTCTTTCCAATCTCCAACCAACACTGAATCTTCCAAGATGGGACGATCATTCTTCTTGTATTCTCTTCGGGGTAAATTAGGGATAATGGGTAATACTCCAATACTCTTTACATAATCCCGTGTGTGTCTTCTCAGATCATTTACCACTTGGTTGTCCATAGAAAACAAATGTTCTCTATTCTCTTCAGTATTTGGATAAGGAAATAAACTGCTTTCAAAACTATCACTGGTGGAGTTATTTCGAGGAAATGGATTTCCCCAGCCAGCCATGCACTGGCGGCCCTCCTTCTAGCACCAGAAACTGTTGAGGCCTGGAAATTTGCAGGCAACAATAGTAAGGGATTCTCCCCAGTCAACGTTCCCAACTAGCACGTGACTGTTTGGTGTAGGGAATCTGTCTACCATAGGTCAAGTAACAAAAATAAAAGGTTTTACCGGTTGTGGCCTGGTCCACCGTGTATATTTTTTGTGTTTTTTAGTTTTAAGTATGATATGCAAGTGCCTATCTAAAATACAGATTGATTAAGAATGCAAGGAGTGGTCACAATGTGATGAACGGGTTCTTACCTCTCGTCTTAGACTCTCTTGCATCTAAATCACACACAGCAAGAAATTAAAACTAACTACCTAACCTATCCCTAGGGAGCAAGATTATCATTTATTAATGAGTAATGTATTTTGTACATGCATTATGAAAAATCACAGATAGCTGATACTTCTTTCAAAACACATGAACAATTAAAGATATTTGAACAACCAGATAGCCAATTGATTTATGAACAACATTCATTACTCATAGTGGAAATTTTAATAAGATAAATTAGAGAACATTCATACAAGAACATAGGTTCAAAGAGTTAGAATGATCTCACAGTTAATGGACACAAAGCTGAAAATGAAATAGTTCCTCTTCAACAAATCCATAGCACAACATTTGAACATTCCACCAAGCTTTCTCCAACATGAAAACTATAATTTTCTATTGCAAAAGGAAATAGTTCTTCTTACAATATGTCTTCACAAATCTAATTGGGAAAAAGTCTCTTCTCTTATCTAAATCTTCTATATTTATACAAAAAGAACAAAACTATTGGGCTACCCATGAATGACTCTTGGGCTTCCCCAACTCTTCACCTCCAACACTTTTCTTTCATTAAGTGCTTATAGAATTTACAATATATTACAATAAAACAAATAAAGTGCTTATGAGGAGGGTCCCACTTGACTATTCAAGAACTTCTTCCATGCTGAAGCCTCTGAGGCAATGCTTTCGAACTCGGAAGGCTCTAAGAAACGAATATTTATTGCAAATTTAGCAGCTTGATTTCTTATTACTTCTATTCTGGCTGCGCTCAGGCGGAGTTGGTCCTCTAGAAACTGCACACTAACTGCAGAGTGAGCTACTTCATTCCTCAGGGTCTGCTCGTCTACGGCTTTGATGTGCTGGATCCTTTGTTCATCTTCCTGATATCTTCTTTGTAGCATTTCCAAAAATAGGCCGTGGTCTGGAAAGGTATCCATTCTCTATTCAGACTCAACCTGGAAACGATTATAAGTAATCAAAAGTCTCATGCAGAACTCTGCACAAGCCCCCTTTGTCTTCTTGACAGCCTTCTTGAATTCTTCGGCTGTGTTTATGGAAAACTCCAGTAAATCGTAGTCTTTCCTCAGAGCTTGTTCATATTTTGATGGTAGATCTACAGGGGTTTCTTCATTCGCTTCAAATCTTGCCATCCTTCCTGTCAGGACTTCTAAGATGTCCTACGATCTGCATTAGAGGAAATTTCAACTCAAAATGGGCCTTTTAACTTTTATTCAAATTCCATGTCATCATGTGTTAGCCAATGAAATTGCTTTAAATTTGAAATACCATAGAGGTATTAAACACTTTTTTAATATAAATTTGGGGATAGGTATCATAAAAAAAACTACTTTTTTGTTTGTATTTTTGACATATCTCCCTATGTTTTTACTCAAATTTCGATCGAGAGAGCTCGTTGGATGCGGAATTAAACATCATTCCATTTTTTCAGGTATTTCTTGTTTTTGGGGTAGCGGGGTCCGTCAAAAGTATGCCGAGTGGGTACTCGTTGGATGCGGAATTAAACATCATTCCATTTTTTCAGGTATTTCTTGTTTTTGGGGTAGCGGGGTCCGTCAAAAGTATGCCGAGTGGGTACTCGTTGGATGCGGAATTTAATTCCGCATCCAACGAGCTCTCTCGATTGAAATTCGAGTAAAAACACAGGGATATATGTCAAAAATACAAATAAAAAAGTAGTTTTTTTCTTTTCTTCCTCCACAATTAATAAATATTATTTTATTATTTTAACTATTATTTTATTAGTTCATTTTAGGAGGCCCATTTTGAGTTGAAATTTCCTCTAATGTCTACAAAATATGAAGAGGTTTCCAAAATCTCTTCTAGCCGATTGTTTACCTGCAAGATCTTGCACCTTTCTTCCTCTATGGCTACTTGCAGTTGGTGCATCTTGCTCCTTTGTGCTAGAATGTGCTCCTTGAAAGGCTTAAGATTGACTTGCTACTCTCTGACCTCTTCTAGAGCTGTTGTTAATGAGGTAACCTATTCTTTAAGCTCCGCAGTCTACCCCTGAGATTGCCTCTCAGATTTCCCCAAGGTATCTTTCTGTAGCTCCAACTCCCCTATCTTTCCTAGCAGCTGCTCCTTTTCTGTCCTTAACCCTTGACATTCCTGCTGCAATTTCTCCAGACTTCCTTGGGAAGCCTCTAGAGATCTCTTCTCTACTTGGAGGAACTGGAGCTCAACTTTTGAATATTTTATTTCATGTTGTATGTCTTCAAACTTTATTTTCATTCTACCACTTTCCTCTCTCTCTCTTCTCAAGGTGTCCTTTAGTTGGGCAGCAGACTTCTTTGACTGTTCAAGATCAGTCAATATCCTATCTACATTGTCCTCAGAAGCATGGATCAATGCAGCCCCAGCTCTAATGGTGAATCTAGGGTCCTTGTCTGTCCCATATACTATGGTTGTATCATTTATCATTTTTCCCGACTGCCCCCCAGTCTCAACCTTTCTCTCGGTCCTCTTCACTATTCTTTTTCTTTCCCTATCATAAAAAATAGTGTTGAAATAAGGTACCTCCTCCCCTTTCTTCTGCTCAAAAGGGATTAGCCTCAGGGTAGGGACCATAGCCTGTCCTATTGTGCCACCAGCAACTACCTCAGGACCTTGAATATTAGGATTACCCAAGTCCCGAGCCTGACTTTCTACAGGATCTGAAGCTGATTGCTCTGTCAATGCCCCCGTCAGTTTTAGTATTTCTGCTTCCTGCTCTCTCAGTTCCTCATCCATCTTTCTTTTCTTTTCCTCCTCTTCACTCCGGGTAGCCTCTTCTGCCTTTCTAGCTGCTTCTTGTTCATCTATCCTCTTTTCTTCCTCCTCACCTTTGAGCCAGCTTTCATTTTCCTGTGCTAGTCTCCTAGCATCTTCATCTATTTTTCTAGATCCTTCCTCCTCTGCCTTTTCTTGCTCATCCTGTCCTTTCCTGCCTTTAGTGGTAATTTTCTTTTTAAATCTTCTTCTTAAGGCCATTAGATTTTCTGCACTGTGAAAAATGGATTCATCTTTATCCCAGTGGCTTGTGTATTCAAAATGTACATTTTCCTCCTTGTAGTGCTCTGCCACTTTATTATGGGAATCGTTCTTATGGAAATTTATTTCCCCAAAATGGAATTTCCCCAATTCCTCCACAAATTCATCAGCTTTCTTCACTCTTGTGAACTTATAGCTTCCCAACCTGAATGGTAAGGAAGGATAAGCTGCTTTCTTATGTTCAAATAAAAAGCTCCCTATGCCATCTAAAAATACCTGCCTAACTACCTCTTTGTGGACTACATAGTCAGTGGCATATTTTGGCAGTAGTGAGGGTGCTTTGGAGCATCCATACATTCTGAAATATAATCCATCTTCCGTCAAGTAATAATTTGCATATTCTTTAATAACCTGCAATGCTTCCTCCGACATGCAGTTGCACTCTTTCAAGAAAATCAATGTATATAATGGCATGATGAAGTGCTCACACACTTCTCTATAGTGACTGTGGTATTTATGTGCCCACAGTGGCTTGTAAGCTGAGTAGACTGGTGTTCTCTCCTGGTCCCAAATACACCTCATATTTGGGAAGGGTTGGTTGCATAGTATGCAATCAATTAGTATAGAGCTCATGTAGAACTCTGATTTCTTCTGGGACACCCCTCCTAATGCTGAAGCAATGCAGGCTAAGAGGCTGTTGGATACAGTGTTTCCCCAGTTGAACACTGTCCCCTGTGTTGCAACATAGAAGATGATAGGAACCCACTCTAACTTGAAGCTTTTACGGTGGGCCCTTCCGAAAATCCTGTTCAGCATCAGGGCAATGAACTTGTAAGGGGTTCTTAGAGTGGCAGTATCATATTCCCAGGACGGCCTAGTCCTAAAGTTCTTGCCAGGCACCAATATTCTCTTCAGTGTCTCGACTAGGTCCAGCTTAATTTCCTTTAGCCAGTCTTCAGTCAAGAACACTTGTGCTTCCGATAAGTGGTAGGCCAGTGATACATACCCAGGCCTATAAGAAGCATAACCCTGTTTGTCAACATTTTCCAAAATCATGGTGGTTACATCTGCCCTGGGAAGAATCCATCCAATCACCTCTGAGCACGGGAAAAGCTCAAGTCTAGTAGCAACTCTCATCCACGCAGATCTCTCTATATTTGCATATATGGTTTCCTCCTCAAAAACCTATGTCAGGTACCTCCCAGTGTGTTATTAATCTGTAGACTTCCCCCTATTTATATTCAGGTTCCATACCAACTATGCATTTGGTATCCTCGTAAGTGTACTCAACTCTGGTGACAATTTCAACCTCGGGTTCCTCCTCTACTATGGGAGACTTCTTCTTCTTCCATTTAGACATCTCAGATTCTGAAGAATTTCCCTATCATACACAGAAATTGCTTTTAGGTTCTGTTGGGCCATTCCTCAATAACATTAAAAAATGGAGACAAAATGTATGAGCATTTTACCTCGTTTAGGCTAAACATGATTGCAGCTATGACATTAAACAAACAATACTCAAAACCCAGCGTTTCTGCGCAAAACCAATCAGCTAAAAGAGCTAAAACCAACACATAACTAAATATTTTCAAATAATATCATGGCTTTTATGAAACGAAGAATATCCCCCTCCTCTCATCAAGTAGAAAACAATCTCAAAACCCCCTCTCGGTGCTATGAACTAAATCGTTCCATGGAAAATATGGTGCCTAATCCCAAGTGAAGGATACTGCATGTGACAGTGCATTTGAATCACTGTGTGTTCAAATTTTAACAATATCATCCTAAGGGGTGCAACCTCCACATTGCGACCCTGGTTCACAAAAACGATGGCAACCATACTGTGGAACCAACCTCGGCATCTCTGAAGTAAACAATAAAATGCTCTCCCCGGACGGCCACACAAAGACTAGAGGATACTGGTGTGGAAAATGTAATGGCCATCTGCACTGGTTTCCCCAGTAGTCGAGTGCGGGCTGCAAAATCATAACGGTCGCGAATGTAATCATCAAGCAAAACAACAAACCCCCCACCGAGAAGCCATACCATTTACCTAGATATATATACACGCCGAAATGGAAACCTAGGTAACCACTAACCGCCAAGACAGGAGATAACCGAGGGCAACAGAATCAGTTTGACCATTCAAATGAAAAGGTAAAACGGGCATAAGGGCCTACCTGGCAATGTGCTGCGTGACTGGTTGAGAAAAAACCCGCAAACCTCCACGGTGGAGCCACCTAGGAGCAAGGTACCGACATCAAGTGCGTTGGTCTGCATGAGCAATAATGACAGCACAGGAAAAATACAACAATAAAATAATAAGCCCCAAACCCAAAATATATACGCCCCGGTCAACAAATAATCGGCGGGAAAAAATAAGATCATCGGGCGGCAAAACAACTGCAGGGTCAGCGATCTGGTCAGTAGCATCTCCACAACGACGGATGATGAAACGGCTAGGAGACCTGTAATGGCGTTGGCAGGAGAAACAAATAAAATTCACATCGGAGCTCGCCAAGCTAAGGCCTCGGACCAATAGTTGGTTGAAGAGCTGCAACGGTGGAAACCATAAAGGCACCGAGTTCCGCAGACCAATCAAAATTGGAGAAAAAAATAAACATGACTTCGGCCAAAAATAACGGTCATGCGGAAAACAAAAACAAACTAGATCGGAAAGATAGTGCCTTCCAAAGCTGCAACGGTGAAATCTAAAAGCCTACGGATCTGTGAATCAAAAATGGTGGGGATCGAAAAAGGATAATACAACCATCGGGAAGCTTCGCAATCCCTCCTCCGCAACGGCGAAAGAAATAGAGACAAACATTTCGACGGGATCTTAAAACAGCCGCCGAAGAATAAAGCACATCAGAGACCAAGAATCGGTCTTGATCTCCCATTCTTTTCCAAAATGGAGGGCGCACAGATGACTGGACTCCCGACCCAAAAGTCTAAAACACTTCTGATGGCAGGAAAAATCAATACAAACCGTAAAAAATCACTGGCATAAAAGTAATCCTTGCGCAAACATCAAACAAAACCAAGGAGCTAAGCAAAAAGGAGTAAAAGGAGGGTCCCAATTTTTTTTGAATTTTGGGAAAATGTTGCAGCTGCAACAGGGTGGTGTTGTTACTAAAGAGCAGGCTATCAATCACACTAAGTATCTGTATTTAGTATATTCCCAATTCGGAACGTTGTATGACCTCATTCTGCAAGGTCCTCACCCCAACACATATGCCACTAAGCCACCAACAGAAACTCCTATTGATGGGGTGGTTGGTTCAATCCATCCCTCATCGACAGCCAAACCTATCAAGCAAACAAATGTTTCTACCACTACTCCTTCAACTACTATGGTTTTTGTCGAGGTTAATTCTATTCAAAGTTCACGAGCACCCGGCAATAAGAAAAAGGGAAAAGGTAAAAACAAGAAACCTGGGAACCAATACGAGAATCCTAAACCAACGACCAACAAGAATGATAAAGGGAAGAGGAAAGCTGAATATCCCTACTTACTGTGTAGAGAAGATCACTTCACAAAAGAATGTCCTCGTCGCCACAAGATTAGTAAAGTTTTGAAAAGTAACCCCACACCAACAGTTCTTACCGGTCCTTTCCCCTCTCAACAACAACTGATAGACCACATGTCCAATCAGGGAACCTCCAATTCCACAGAAGAAATCAGAATGATGCCTTTCGAGACCGTCAGTTTTAGTACCTGTAGTCAATCTTATGACAAGTCAGTAGAGAAAAAGGATGAAAATCCTTCTTCTAACAAATCTCCTTCTACTAGTTCTCCCCCATCTTCGTCTAATGGCCCACTCATGATCGAAAAACATAATCTTGATTTAGTTTTATGACCACCTAAGGCTACCCTCAATAAATCTATTTTCAATCCCAATGTCTGAGCTACGCAATTCTATGATGTTGTTGAATATCTAGCTCAGGCACCTTGTGCGATGTCTACCCTTGAGGTCCTCCAAAGTTGTCCAACTCAATGTAAAAAATTGCTAACAAATTTGGGAGCATTAGACCCAGATAATTCCAATTTGATTCATTTCAACATAGAGAAATATAAACTTAGACTGCCTCACCAACTCACATTTTAGATTGCTTCTAAAGTAGTTGGGAGAAAGGTCCATCGGACAGTTCTAGATGAAGGAGCTTCGTCGTTAATGTTGTCTATAGCCTGTTGGAGAGCCATTGGTTCTCCTGAGGTTATGACATTACCTACTACCTTGAAATCTTTTGATGGATGAGGTTTTCATCCCCATGGTCTATTGCCAACACTATCTATCAAGCTTGGGGGAAAGGTTGTTTCTATTCAGGTGGAAGTAGTTGATGCCCCTTTAGATTACAATATTCTATTGGGAAGGAATTGGTTTTACGCTATGACCGATGTCACTTTGACAGTATTTAGAACTCTCCAATTTCCACATATGGGGAATATTGTGACTATCAATCAACTTGATTATTGCACGCTGGATGTTACAACCCACACAAAAAATAACATCCCTATGATAGGTCAGTCCCGTCCTCCTTACTAATCAATTGGGGTAGGTATGCTAAAAGACTCCACCCTCATGGGTGTGTTTCTGTCAGCCCCTCCTAGCATAGAAACAATGACAATAAATATGATTTCCACAACTGGCCTTAGTACTAAGGGACAAGAAATTGTTGAGTCATCCTCGCTTAGTCCACATGAAGTAATGTATGATGCTATCCAATCCATTTTCGATGACCATGTTGATAACCTTCATCTGATGGCTTCAGATCCTTACCACCTACCTTATTGGTTGGAACCTTCTCTTCCCACTCTAGATTATCTTACACAGACTTTTCCTTCAGATGAGTCCATAATGGAGATTATGAGTGAGAGGAAACCCGTATGGGAAGATCACCATCATCGATCTTCTTTTCTTCCCAACACCACTTTGGTAGGTTTTGACCTTGAAACACTTATTAGTACTGATATTGTCACCCATCCACAAATGCCTGTATTGTTGCAAAATATGGAATCCGAAGGAAACCTATGCAACATTACTAAAACAACCCCAATCGACATATCAATCAAACCCGGAACCATTTAGCATGTTCATGTAGGGAAGAACTACTCAGTAGAAGAAACGGAAGCGTATAGAGCATTATTCAAAGAATTCTGAGATATTTTTTCCCGGAATTATGAAGAGATGCCTGGGATAGACCTGTCTATCGTGGTTCATGAAATTAAAATCTATCCCACCACAAAATCTGTCAGGAAGAAATTGCGTCAAGTCCATCCCTAGAAGGTTGTGGCTATCAAAGCCGAAGTAGAAAAACTTTTGAAGGAAGGACTTATTTATCCTATACCCTTGATGGAATGGGTATCTACCATCGTCTCTGTGAACAAAAAGCAAGGCACCATTAGAGCCTGCATTGATTTCCGAGACTTGAACAAAGCTTGTCCCAAAGACAATTTTTTGACTCTACATATCGATCAGATTAATGACAATTGTGCTGGAACTCTCGTTCATGGATTGATTTTTTGGCTATAATCAGATTAAGTTATTGCTCACCGATCAACACAAAATGACATTTATATTCGCATGGGGAAATTTTTCCTAGAAGAAGTTGTCGTTTGGCCTCAAGAACACCGGAGCTACATTCCAGCGTGCCATGTCCTATGCGTTTCACGATATTAAAAACATTGTAGAGCCGTACCTTGACGATCTCCCAGCGCATTCACGAAAACGGGAAGACAACCCTGGGCATCTTAGAGACATTTTTCTGAGATGTCATCACTATAACATATGGCTCAACCCACACAAATGTTTTTTTTTGCGTTGAGACAGGACGTCTCCTTGGCTTTGTGGTTTCTAAGGATGGCATCCAAATAGATCCACTGAAGATTGCTTCTATATTATCCCTACCTGCCCCAACAAATCTTGTTGAACTCTAAAGTTTGCAAGGGAAGGAAAACTTTCTCCACAGTTTTGTTTGCAATTTCGCAGAGAAAATGCATGGTTATATGCGTCTCATGAAGAAGAACACTCCATTCTCCTGGGATGACTAGTCCCAACGAGCCTTTGATAATATCAAGCATGCTCTAACTCATTCACCCGTGATACACCCCCCAGATTATTCAAAGGACTTTTTCTTGTATGTTGCTACCTCCACTACTACCATTGGAATGGTTTTAGCGCAAGAAGATCCCAACGGTTAGGAGCACGTGATATATTACGCCAGTAAGAATCTTATTGATTCTGAAACCCGATACTTGCATGTGGAGAAGTTAGCATTGGATACTATCATTGCTGTTCAGAAATTTTGTCATTACATCCTGCTTCGCACTAGCACCATACTTGCATATCAGAACCCTATGTAATACATCCTGACTTGTCAGGTGTTAGGGGGGAAATATTCCTGTTGGATTGTCATCCTACAAGAATTCGACCTTGAGTTTGCCAAGGCCACTTCAAAGAAATCCTTGGTATTTGCAGAGCTGATGTGTGACCTTCCCTGTGCTTTGATGGATACTAAACCCAGTGATTCATTTCCAGATGAATTCTTGTTATTGATAAGCACAACCAACCCATGGTATGGATATCTAATCATTTATCTCCAAACTCAAATATTTCAGCCCAATATATCCCGTGACGATCGTCGTCGTATCCGTCACCATGCGAAGTACTAGCTTATCTTAAATGATACATCGTATAGACGTGGTATTGATTTCATTCTCCAACGATGCCTTACACATGAAGAGGCTGAACAGGTCCTTAATGATTGCCACTATGGAGCATGTGGCGGTCATCTTTTTGGGATGGCTGTGGCCCAGAAAATCCTTCACGCTGGCTATTTATGGCCTTCAATATTCAAAGACTGTCACGAGGCTGTTAAGAAATTCTCACCCTGCCAACATTTCTATCTGAAAAAGCGCACCCACCCTGCTCCTTGACACCCCGTAATTGCAGTTGGCCCTTTCACCAAATGGGGAATTTATTTTATGCATTGTAATCCTACCTCAACTGGGGGGCATGGTTACATCATCGTAGCCGTAGATTATTTCACAAAATGGGATGAGGCTATGCCTACCTATACAGAGGATGGTAAGAATGCCTCCCTCTTCTTATTTAATCACGTGATAGCTAGGTTTGGAGTCCCACAGTCTATTGTCACTGACCACGGATCACATTTCCAGAATCAGATGATGACCGAGTTGAGTACTAAGTTGGATTTTCACCATGAAAACTCAACACCTTAATATCTGTAGGATAATGGTCAGGTCGAGGTCATTAACAAAGTTTTAAAAACCATGCTGTGGAGGATGGTTGGAGATCATAAATCCAACTGGAACCTGACTCTATTTTCCACCCTTTGGGCTTATAGTACTTCAGTAAAAACAACGACTGGTTTCACACCATTCCAGTTAGTTTACGGACTAGAAGCTATCCTTCCTATCCAATGCCAGATTCCATCACTGAAACTTTCAATAGAACTTCTACCAAACACTTCCACCAAGGAAGAGATATTTCTATACCTGACTAATCATGAAGAAACTAGAAGAGATGTCTCCTTAGCTAATGAGGCACATAAGAAACACGTAAAGGCCTAGTAAGATAAATCTGCTTAGCCTCGGGTTTTCAATGAAGGTGACCTAGTTTTGACCTACAATCAGAGACACGATAAACTAGGTAAAGGGAAGTTCGAGTCAATGTGGTATGGTCCCTTTGTCGTCAGCAAAGTTTTAGAGAAAGGAGCTTACGAGCTCATAGATTATGATGGGATACCCTTCGAGCAACCTCGCAATGGGTTGTACCTGAACATGTACTATGATTAAATCATTTTTGTATGGTACCTTCTATATATGTATATTATTGACTTTTAGTGTGGTGTGCCTTGATTCAGTATGGTGTTGAGCTTAGTGTCCAAACTATTTATACCATGTTTTGGTTATTTAGATCGAATAGCTTTTTACGGCTTTGATGATGGTGCCTCCCATCATACCTTGAACGTTGCTTTAGCTGCTTGGGTTCTCTATTCCTTGGATCATGACCTGATCAGTTCAGGAGTGGTTTGCATTGGTCCCGCTACCGACAACATAGCCGAGTATCAGGCAGTAATAGGTCTATTGACTGAGGCTAGATCTCGAAACATTAATGAATTGGTAGTGTTTATGGATTCATAATTAGTGGTTTGTCATTTAAACCATGTTTATGCCATCAGAAACCTTCTACTCCTCCATTTATTTCGGAGAGTGCGTTTATTAGAAAGGTCATTCGAGTGTATTACATACAGGCATGTCCCTAGGTCAGAAAATATGGTTGCTGATTCATTAGAAAACTACATCCTAGACTGTATATTTCCCATTCATAACTTGTAAAAAAACATGGTTCATTGTAAAATAAGCTGTAAATGACACATAAAACTCATGTAAATACGATTTCCATTTGAGACATATAAACACCAGTAATAAGTCTATATATATATATATAAATTTTACAAAAAAGTGGTCACGAGACCTCATCTAAAGCACTGTCGCTTTCAGGAAATACAAAATCATACAAAAAACCTTGAATCTAGTAAGCTTTTAGTAGTACACCATGCAGTCCACTATCTAGTGATGCTCATGATAACACATGATAGCGCGTGCTACCCTGTGAAGAATTCAGCTGAAACGGCCTGACACCTCTGCAGTATGTCTCTGATACCTCATGGGGATATCATCTATCTCCGCGTCAGGAATATCAAGAGTCAGCCGCTATATGTTCTTGTCCAACTCAATAAGGTGATTATCACCCCTGTGAATGAATTGAGCCCCAGCTCATTTATCCATAGGAGAAGATCCTCTAGGTCGTGCACCACCAACATCTGCATGTAAACATTAGGTCTTGTCACTACACATAAAAAACATAAAATATAAAAAATATAAAAAATATAAAAACATAATCACCATTTTAGGGTTTTGTTTCTTACCAATATCCCCCCACTAGGCACCAGGAGGTAGTGGTAGATCAGAGTCACCTCTGAAATCTGTCTTTACGTAGGTATAATCCTATATTATGAGTATCTGATCTCGCAGCCCACGGAAGTAACCTAAAATTTTATCTTGGCTCTGTCACCACCTGTATAAGCCATGACCTCAACCCACCTCAATATGCGTGGGTCTCTAGCACTAAGCTCAGTGAAGATAACCTGGGGTCTCATGAGATGCACCCTCTAAAAAATAAAATAGGCTAAAATGGACCCAAAACCAAACTGCTTAAGTTCTCCCTGTCGACACTTTGTCAGCTGATCTTTAAAGACAGGAAGAAGTGCTTATTCCCAGTTGTAAACTGTAGGATCCATAGCTTCCAAGGCATATAGCATGTGTGTCTGGGATTCCTAATGAGGTCCTTGGCTTCCAGCCAAACTCTGCATGATGAACAAAAATGTGTAAAGTGGCATATCCACCATAGCACTAATCAGAATCTTCTTACCTTACATTTTTGTGCTAGGCTGATAGTGACGATTGATCATCTCCTGAGTAGTCACAGTCCCTCCTCGAGAACTAGTAAGAGAGATAGGGGCCCCTCGTCTAGACAACCCCATCAGGAAGTAGATGTCCTCTACCTCTATTGTCAAAAAATGAATCCCTACCTCAAAATATTGCTGCTTCGGGTTCCACATCTGGAGGATATATTCTAGCAAGCGGGGATGGGAAATCATGCTCGAGGTCAGATGATGACCGAGTTGAGTACTAAGTTGGCTTTTCACCATGAAAACTCAACACCTTACTATCCGTAGGATGGTCAGGTCAAGATCATTAACAAAGTTTTAAAAACCATGCTGCGGAGGATGGTTGGAGATCATAAATCCAACTGGCACCTGACTCTCTTTTCCACCCTTTGGGCTTATAGGACTTCAGTAATAACAACAACTGGTTTCACACCATTCCAGTTAGTTTACAGACTAGAAGCTATCCTTCCTATCCAATTCCAAATTCCATCACTAAAACTTTCAATAGAACTTCTACCAAACACTTCCACCAAGAAAGAGATATTTCTATACCTGACTAATCTTGAAGAAACTAGAAGAGATGTCGCCTTAGCTAATGAGGCACATAAGAAACACGTAAAGGCCTAGTAAAATAAATTTTCTCAGCCTCAGGTTTTCAATGAAGGTGACCTAGTTTTGACCTACAATCAGAGACATGATAAACTAGGTAAAGGAAGTTCGAATCAATGTGGTATGGTCCCTTTGTCGTCAGCAAAGTTTT
Source organism: Pseudotsuga menziesii (assembly GCA_001517045.1). Classification (NCBI taxonomy): domain Eukaryota; kingdom Viridiplantae; phylum Streptophyta; class Pinopsida; order Pinales; family Pinaceae; genus Pseudotsuga; species Pseudotsuga menziesii. The sequence continues at coordinate 228,586 of LPNX010253367.1, read as the reverse complement.
AGAGAAAGGAGCTTACGAGCTCATAGATTATGATGGGATACCCTTCGAGCAACCTCGCAATGGGTTGTACATGAACAGGTACTATGATTAAATCATTTTTGTATGGTACCTTATATATATGTATATTATTGACTTTCAGTGTGGTGTGCCTTGATTCAGTATGGTGTTGAGCTTAGTGTCCAAACTATTTATACCATGTTTTGGTTATTTAGATCGAATATATTTTTACGGCTTTGATGATGGTGCCTCCCATCATACCCTGAACGTTTCTTTAGCTGCTTGGGTTCTCTATTCCCCGAATCATGACCTGATCAATTCAGGAGCGGTTTGCATTGGTCCCTCTACCGACAACATAGCCGAGTATCAGGCAGTAATAGGTCTATTGATTGAGGCTGGATCTCGAAACATTAATGACTTGGTAGTGTTTATAGATTCGTTATTAGTGGTTTGTCATTTAAACCATGTTTATTCCATCAGAAACCTTCTACTCCTCCATTTATTTTGGAGAGTGCGTTTATTAGAAAGGTCATTCGAGTGTATTACTTACAGGCATGTCCCTAGGTCAGAAAATATGGTTGCTGATTCATTAGCAAACTACATCCTAGACTGTATATTTCCCATTCATAACTTGTAAAAAAACATGGTTCATTGTAAAATAAACTGTAAATGACACATAAAACTCATGTAAATACGATTTCCATTTGAGACATATAAACACCAGTAATAAGTCTATATATATATAAGTTTTTTTTACAAAAAAGTGGTCATGAGACCTCATCTGAAGCACTGTTGCTTTTAGGAAATACAAAATCATACAAAAAACCCTAAATCTAGTAAGCTTTAGTAGTACACCATGCAGTCCACTATCTAGTGATGCTCATGATAACACATGATAGCACGTGCTACGCTGCAAAGAAGTTGGCTGAAACGGCCTGACACCCCTGCAGTATGTCTCTGATACCTCATGGGGATATCATCTATCTTCGTGTCAATAATATCGAGAGTCAGCCGCTATATGTTCTCTTCCAATTCAGTAAGGTGATTATCACCCATGTGAATGAATTGAGCCCCAACTCATTTATCCATAGGAGAAGATCCTCTAGGTCGTGCACCACCAACATCTACATGTAAACATTAGGTCTTGTCACTACACATAAAAAACATAAAATATAAAAAATATAAAAACATAATCACCATTTTAGGGTTTTGTTTCTTACCAATATCCCCCCACTAGGCACCAGGTGGTAGTGGTAGATCAGAGTCACCTCTGAAATCTGTCTTTACGTAGGTGTAATCCTCTATCATGAGTATCTGATCTTGCAGCCCACGGAAGCAACCTAAAATTTTATCTTGGCTCTGTCGCCACCTATATAAGCCATGACCTCAACCCACCTCAGTATGCGTGGGTCTCTAGCACTAAGCTCAGTGAAGATAACCTGGGGTCTCATGAGATGCACCCTCTAAAAAATGAAGCAAGCTAAAATGGACCCAAAACCAAACTGCTTAAGTTCTCCCTGTCGACACTTTGTCAGTTGATCTTTGAAAACAGGAAGAAGTGCTTATTCCCAGTTGTAAACCGTAGGATCCATAGCTTCCAAGGCATATAGCATGTGTGTCTGGGATTCCTAATGAGGTCCTTGGCTTCCAGCCAAACTCTGCATGATGAACAAAAATGTGTAAAGTGGCATATCCACCATAGCACTAATCAGAATCTTCTTACCTGACATTTTCGTGCCAGAATGATAGTGACGATTGATCATCTCCTGATTAGTCACGATCCCTCCTAGAGAACCAGTAAGAGAGATAGGGGCCCCTCGTCTGGACAACCCCATCAGAAGTAGATGTCCTCTACCTCTATTGTCAAAAAATGAATCCCTACCTCAAAATATTGCTGCTCCGGGTTCCACATATGGAGGATATATTCTAGCAAGCGGGGATGGGAAATCATGCTCGGGGTCCGGAAGAACTTCAGAAAGCCATAAACTCATAGGGAAGCCACACAACCTGCATATCTTGCAGTAGCATCATCATCCAGGTCATGTTTCCTTTCTTTCCAGGTAACCATTTTCTGATCAAACAAACCTGCAAAAAACAATTTAAGAGCCATTTAGTAACATTTCTCATCATTGAAAATGCCTTTAATCTTTTATTTTGGTAGGTCTTTTAGTTTTTTTATGCCCACGGCTGGCACCACCTCTGTCCAGTTAAGATAGAGCAGTGCCACCGCCTGTGTATAACTAAATAAAAGCGGTTTCTATCAAGCATCGCCTTTCCCGTAAGGGCTAGGGGCGGTGCCCGCATTTATCATTTTAGGTTTGTCCCATGAGCTCAAAAAAGCACGAAAACATAAAATTGGAAACCATGAAATGAAAGAGGGTGTATTTAGATGTTACCTGGAACTGACGGTATGAAAAACGGATGGTGGAAGCTCTTGGAATCTTCAGCTGAATTTTTGGCTCCAAACTACCCAAAATGCTCTCCAAGGTTGGTAAATAGTGAAATGAATTGTTTTTTACTTTTTACTTAGGATTTTATAGCTTATTTTTAGCTTATTTTTATGTTTCAAAATCATTTTTATAAAAATACCCCTTTTATGAAGTTCATCAAAGTCATTTTTCCGAATATTTTGGGAAACTAATGGTCATTTAAGCCTTGCAGGGACAAAAATAAGTGGTAAAGTCTATTGGGAAGTTTGTTTCTTAATTTTTCGCACTTTTGAAAAATAGAAAAAGTCCTCGAGCATTCGTTTTGATACTTTGATCACGCTCTCAAAAACCAGTATCAAAGTTTCGAGTCTTTTTCTGATTTTTTTCGAACTCGTAAAACTCTTCATCGTGAAAAGAGACCTAATGGAGTCTCCTTTAAACTCTTTTCGGACTCCCTAAATATGAAAAGATTGTCGAGTACTTGTCTTCTTCATACTCATAAAATTATTTGAAGAGTCATCTCTACAACAATAGGTTATCTCTTTTACCGTTCGAATGGACTATTTACGAAAAAGGAACACTCTAGCCAATCATGACTGGAAGAGTTCTTTCAGGTATTATTTTACACTTTTTCGGGCCCTAGAGACTAAATCATACGAAAAAGGAACCTTTGGAGTTTTCTTTTGTCTTTGTTCGGACTCTCTAAATGTGAACGATACCGAGTTAGCTTTCATTGGACTCATTAAATTAAACACTGAGAGACCCTTTTTTGGGAACGAACCCCTCCTTTCTTAGGTTCGTAAAACGTATGAGAATGGACTTGTCTTCAGATAAGCTACAATGAGTGTTTGTTACCCTCTTTGGACTCGTAAAAATGAAAAGAGGCACTCATCAATCATGATGGGGAAATTAAGAGAAGGGAATCAATTCATTTTGCAAATAAAATGGCAGTTTGTCTTCACCTTTGAACATGGCACTTATCTGCATTTCATTGAGTCAATTGGGTAAATCACCTTGTCTCTGAGTCGATCCACTTTCATGATTCATGTCACTCCTTTGAGTCTTTCAAAGAATGCATTGTCTAATGTCGTATTGTGTTCTGCCTTGTCGATTCAATGCTTCCAAGTCTTTTGTCATAGCGCACCCGATGTTCAAAGGGAAGTTAGAAGTTTACCTCTGCAATTAAAACAACTTTTGTGTCAGTACCTTTTCAGCCAGTTCGACGGTTACATTATCTACAACATTCCATAACTTTGTTCATAGTTTCGTGTCGTCGATGTGGGATTCATCATGGCCCTCCTTAGATGATACTATTCCTGTCGACATCAGCTCATCATCCGAGAATTAGTTTTAGAAACAAGTTTAGTACCTTGAGATCTGTATTCCTCAATGACAGGTTCTCTCGCTCTTGACATAGGTTCACACCATTGACCTTTGATCCAGGGATTTGATTGAGTGTTCGACATCAAAACATCTATTCACACTTAGTATATTGTACTAGGGTACCTTGGGAATCATTGACATTAATGGTGATCTCCCTCGCACTTGTTAACAATTCACATCATTAACCAATAATGAAGCGGTTTCTACCATGTTAGACTTCAGATCATTGTAATCACATGGATAGAATTGTACTTTGTGGAAGACGAGACAAAGACCCTAGGTATCTGTTGGAAAGAGCTCATATCTTTCTCCTCAGGTTGCGATGGGATATATTGTATGAAGTACCAGCATGGATCCACATTTGTATGGTCATGGCTATGCTCAAATTTGCGTCTGTATTACATAGATATACATTGTATGTCTAGTAGCTATGTCCAAGTTTGAGTCCTCTATCACATGGATCTACACTGTATTATAGTGGCCATGTTTGTTTATCTCTCTCACGAATATTCCTTGTATTGGTCGTATCCCTCTAGCCTCATGCTTTGGGGGGCATTCTGTTATACCTAAATCTCGTCATCAGCATGTGATAAGATTCCAAACTTTAGTGTTTCCCTCAATCCCAAATTGTGAAGCCAAGAACATTGGTCCAGACATCAAATTTGCATATGAAAATCCATCATGACTTCTATCCTTTTAGTCAAAAAGTGGTACCTTCTTCAACACCTCCTGTAGTGTGTTGGAAGAAAGCAGTGGCACCACCTTTACCCTTTAAGCAAGGTGCGGTTCTACCCAAAACCACTCTATCATGATGAACAAAGAGCAGTTCCCTAGGTAAAAAGTGAAAAAAGAGAGGTTCTCACAAAGCTTCTTGAAAGAAGGCTTTGTGGCACCCTTATCCTTGATCATTAGGGTCAGTTGGGCTTAAGATACATCCTTGTAGGATCTCCTATCCACCTAACCCACCAATTTCTCAACCATACCTATCCATTGCAAGCCTATAAAAGCAAGCTCATTTCCCATGGTCGAGGAGCGAGTAATGTTATCTTGTTGCTTTGATATTTTGGCCTAAGTCATTCAAGAGAGCTTGAAGGAGCAAGTTGGAGTTGTAGGGGACAAGATGTTGGTTTTGTGAGAGAGCATATCAACACTAACGTATAGGTTGTAAACTCTTTTTTCATTTTATTAATGTAAAGTTGGTTCCTTTCCCATATACTTGTTATGTTATAATCTTGCATGTTATTGTCAGATTCCTTAGTCACTGACATAGATCTATAGATGATGTTCTGGTATCTTTGATCTCTTGTGTGTTTGATCTATTTTTGTAGGTATTTTCTTGGATAACTTTTGTCAGAAGAGAAGAACCATATCACTCCATCAAATATTGTATTCCAGGTGTCTATGGCTTCTAGGGAAAGTCTTCCAACCTTATTGTGAACCATTTATTCTGGATCTGAACCATTCAGACCAGAGGAACAAATTCTGTCCGCAGAAGGTGAGACAAAATTCCTAGCAACAACTACCCCTATAGTTGAATTTGACGCAGCTAGATATAATATAAAATATCGAGAGTAATATGGTGGACATAATAAAGGAGTCGACAATAAAGCCTTCTTTAATGCTTCCAATGTGAGTTGTGCGGTTTCATCGCACATAAATGGGGTGTCCTACTTAAGAAAGTGCATGAAACCCTTAGTTATCTTGTCATAATTGACTATGAAATGCCGAAGGAAATTAGATTTCCCTTGCAGGCTCTGCAGTTTCCTAATGGAACAAGGAGGAGGCATATTTACAATAGCCTCTACTTTCAAGGGATCCACCTATATTCCTCTATTTGACACAATAAACCCTAGCAGCCTCCTCGACTCGATGTTGAAAACACACTTGTGGGGATTTAAGCGTATCTTATAATGTATAAATCGTTCAAAGATCATGCGAAGGTGATCTAGATGGTCCCTCCTCTTGCGAGAATTGGTAGGAAAATTATCCAAGTACGACTCGACAATATTCTTGATGTCGTCGAAGGAAAAGTTCATTTCCCACTGAAAGGTAGCTTCGACAGTTTTCAAACCAAAGATCATTTTCTTGTACGCAAAGGCCCCCCAAGAAAAAATAAAAGTATTTTAATGCTGGTCTTCTAGCTTGATTTGGAATTGATTATACCCAGAAAATCCATCCATAAACGAAAATACTTCACTACCCGCACAAGCATCAATAATTTGATCGACGAAGGGAGTGGGGTAGTTTTCCTTGGGACATGCTTTATTTAGGTCACGAAAATTAGTGCACACACATATGGTCCCTTGTTTTTTATTGACATGAATGGGATTGGATACCCATTCTATCAGAGCAATTGGGTAAATAAACGTTGCTTTCAACAACTTCTCCACCTCATTCTTGACGGCTGCCAGTTTTTGTGGATTTACAAGTCGAATCTTTTGTTGAACAGGTTGAGCATCAGGATAAGTACGAACTTCGTGTTCTATAATATATGGATCTATGGCTAGCATCTTCTCATATGACTAGGAAAACAAGTCGTGAAATTCCTTAAACAAGGAAATATATATGCCAATCTCCTCTGGAGAGCAATTTGCACCAATATGCACACTTTCAATGACGTTGGGGTTTACAGAGATGTTGATTGGAATTGTAGCATAAATATTTTCCATATTCCCCTCGAAAAAAACTCCCTCCTTTGGTAAATGATTAATCTGCAAATCAACATTCTCTGACAGTCTCACATGAAACTCTTGATTCTCAATTCTACTCAACTCTAGAAGAAAGAAGGACCTATGGTGCAGATCTTCACAAGTCTTTTTAGGACCAATCATAGCTTCTAGAATGGGTTTGTCCGAAGGAAAAAACAATATCTAAGCAATCAATAGAAAACAAAGATTTCTCCACCCAAACGAGCAGATAAGCTTCATCTGACTCCTCAATAACTAAAGAAGGAGTTAGTATAGAATCGACAGTGGAATTAACAATGGCTTGGTAAGCTACTTTCACTGCAGACAAGGGAACTTGAGGTTCATGACGGGAAGGAAGGACCCAAGGACCATTTCTATTGACAACAGTGGCAATATACTTCCCTACACTCGTAGAACCTAACTAGTTGATAGGGGATGGGATATCAAATGTTCTCATCAATGATGCGTACATTCCAACCCCCAAGCTATCATTAGGCAGGTTGGACTGATCAATCAATGGTACAGTGGACTCACGTGTCTCCAAACAACCCTTGCGAGTCAAATTGAATTGGTTGACAGTAACCAACTTCCCTTCGTGCGGAAACACTACTACTCGAAGAACGTCTGAGGCGATCGCAGACATAGCGTAAGTCCAACTTCTCCCTAAAAATAATTTATAATCCAATGGGGCATCGATCACTTCTACTTCAATAGAAACTGCTTTCCTTTCCAGCTTTATTTCAAAATCTGGTAGGATACCATGTGGACAAAAAGACCTTCCTTCGAAAGCAGTAAGCAGAGTGTTTGATGGAACTAGCTCTGGGTAACCTAGGTATTTCTAGCAAGATATCGACATTACATACGTGGAATCACCTTCGTCAACCATTGTACGTCCAATGGTTTTACCTCCATGGAAAACGTCAATTGACAAAGCTACATGGTCCTCCACAGTTATAAATTTGATTCACACAAACCTAAATTCCAATTAAACACTTACAAACCAAACTACACTCACTAAAAAATGTCCTAAAGTAAAACAGACACAACAGATATAAGGTACACCTTCCAAAGGAAATCCTAGGATGATTAGGGCCTAGGTCCAACCAGTGAATACTGAAGGATGGTTACGTGGTGTCCCGTGAATATTTTCTTGGGTACAAGTGTTGGAATCACCCAAACACCCTCCCAAACTATCTACCAGGGTTACCTTCCAAGTCCGCCCTAGGTGTACTGGAAATAGCCTTCCAATAACACCTGTGTATGATCCCTAGTGTCAAAAGACTAAATGCTACCACAACTACACCAAGATTCTGGCGGAACAACCACAAGCCTGATCCTTATGCATGGGAAGGGTAGAAAATCCCGAAACCCTGTCAACATCGGCACCACAGGGGGACCAAGAGGTGGTGTTGAAAAGATCCATAAACACATAAAAATCCTGGTATACGATCGAACAAGGAAGTGGAGGGTTGTCTCAACCAAGCTCTCACACAACCTCGTGATTAACTCTTGTGTGAGAGAATATTTTCAGATGTCCTCTTGTAGAGGAGGATTTACCTAATGAAAGACCACTATGTTTGAAATCAAATGTCTTTGAACAATTTAAACACCTAGTCCAAAAACCTAGCCTAAGTTGGTTGATGTATGAACCTATAAAAAGAAGCTTACTAATAATTTTTAATTAATCGTTCTTTTTAATGGGATGTATTAGTCAAAGGTAGCAGAATGAGACTGAATGATGTTATAGACTCAACAAATGAAAGAAAATGATGTATAAAAATTTTCAAAGAAAATGCAACTACTAAATACAATTTTTCTTTTCTTTTTCTTTGTAGATGAAAGCTAATGAAATTTTAAATAACATGAGAAACTACAAGACTTTAAAATATTTGATTTTTTTTTCTGAAAAAAAAATAGTGAAAAGAACAACTAATGCAAACTAATGCAAAAAATGAAAAAATGCTTTTGTCTTTCCTTTTTCGAAAAATTCAAAAACTATAATGCAACCAAATGCAAATTTTGAGTGAAATAAACAATTTGATCATATAACTATAAATGGTAAAAGTTAGACCCTACAGTAACACAATTCAACCAAATAGGAAGAAATGACTCAAACTATAGACTTGATAGAACTATTGACTCACAAGAACTAATAGATCCAAAAGATGGAAAGAATGACTGTCTTAGACTACTAAAAAAGTAGTACAAAGTATACCCATGTCTTAAAGTACTGATCAATGACCCAAAAACACAAGCACTCAGACCAAAATCCAAGAAAGAAGGAATCTAAATCATTCACAAATGGGAAAGTCAAATAAAAAATCACTCAAAAACTTGAAAGATCAAGAAACCAGTGAAATGTATACACCTAAAACTATAGTATCATGCCGAAAAGAAACTTTACAAGCATATGAGAAATCATAAAAACAAGGACAAGCAAAAACCTTATGGACTCACAAACACCTACAGGAAATACACGATTTTCATTAAGCCAGGTCGCGTACTGTACGCGACAATTACCACAACAACCCGCGTATACAATAGGTAATACGTGACTGTTACCAAAGAAACCCACATATGCTATCAAAAAATTTTAAAAGAAAAACAACTGACAGACAGGCTATGAACATTCAATACTGAAAATTAAAGGCAAAACCAAAACAAATCACTTCCAGAATTAGACAAAGCAAAACTAGTTAGAATTTCCAAAAGAAAGGACCCACAATAGGTTGGACTCCCCAATGGAGTTGCCAGTTCTGTTATTTAGGAGAATACAAAATTATAACCTAGGGTCTCTATGGTTACCAACGTACTCAATTAACTTGTAGACATTCATCCATTTCAGAATTTGAAATAGAAATAGGAAGAAATTAGGCATACTTTGTTTGTGACGGTCGATCCTAGATTTTCTTCTTCACTTCAAATTGCTTCCACAACTTCCAGGGAATCTCCAACACCTCCAAAGAGAAAGACCTTTCCTGAAATATCTTATATATCATATAGATGATTAATGAAAAAATATGCTTGTAATGAAATAACAAGACAATTCATAAATCATAATACATAAGAGTGCAAAGACACAATATTGGAAGAAATACTCTCTTTATTGATAAGCAAGTGAGGTAAGATTTCAACCAACATCTGAGACAAGTTCTCCTCTACTATACAAGGACATTGAGTTCTGTTGCTCAAAGATAATTAAAGGAAAACCGCCAGCATAACTTTTCCCTAGAATTCATGATGTTTAGCCTCAACCCCTACCCTCTATTTATACATGAGGAAAGAGAGGAGTTACAAAGGTTGAGATGGTTGGGGAAGTTGGGATAGTTATGATTAAGGCCCCAACTATCCTCGACTAAACTTGTTTATATTTTAATTTTCAATTAAGGCATACACGACTATCAATACTAGCAGGTCGCATATGATATGCGAATTTCATAAAGGAAACCCATGGATTTTGACCATGATCATATATACGCGAGCTGCAATGTCAATGCTCGCATATGATATGCGCGTTGCAATGGAAATAGTCATGTATTCACCTTAATGGCCATATAAAAAATAGGTATGGATGGTAGGAGGATGATGCATCAAAGGTCATGACCATCTATAGTGTTTTGGCCACTTCTATCCATTTTTTCCTTTTTTGTACCGACACATTGAGTGTCAGTACTCGAACGGAGAAGTGTCATTATACATGATAACAACAAACAAGCATATTTATCCAATATCTTAAAGATGTCAGGTATTGTTCTCTTGGTCCTTGGAATAATTTTCTTTCCACCTCACTATATGATGTTATTGTGTCAACAACAAATTCAATGATGTATCCTTCTAAAATACGATCTACCCAGGAATCGATAACCCTAGATATAGGGTTTCTAATACTCTTCATCCGTTGAATTAGTTGAGGATTCCACTCTGTTAGTTCTTCTCATTGAAACTTTTTTCGTTGGGTTCCTAGCTTCAACAACCACTCATACAACAAAATAGAAAACTCAAAAAAGAATATCTCATGAATGTCTGTATAAATGTATCGCTCCAACCACTTTGTTGGATTCAACCACGATCCTTCACTTTCTTCCCGTGCAAACTCTACTACTTTAGAATCCACCCACTCTTGAATTTCCGTCTTCGTTGGGAGCCAAAACGTATCCCTCAACAAAATGATTCATGGTCTTGGAAACAAAACCATTTGTTGGTGTTTCTCCCTTCAACCCAAGTTTAGACCCTTGCTCATCCATCAACAGAACCCAATATACCCACTCGACAGAGTAGGGATCAGTTGACAGCACCTAGGACGCAGATGCAGTCTCACCTACGATATCTCAATAGGTAGGCTACCGAAACCAGGTTTCTGCAGTTGGGTGGCGATGTCTTCTCTCACAACACCTTACCAACTCGCTCGATTGAAGCTGGGGGTGTATTTCCTATTCTTAGCATGTTCATTCAAGATATTAATCTGCTTATCTGTCGACAGATATTAAAACAATAATATAAAGTATTAACACATATTTTGTTTACCAACAGTGCGACACATGCATCCAAATACTTATTCATAAACAAATGCTTATTCACTCTATTAAGATATACTTATGCACATCATACAATCATTCAATATAAGCATATTCATTAAATACACATAGAGACAACATTTAACGTGGAAACCCATTTGGGAAAAACCACAAAGACGCTCTTTATATGGAATGATAAATATATAGCACCTTTCATATGCACACTCAACTTGCAGATACTTTTATAGATATTATTTACAATCTATACATAATTTTCTCCTCTCATGCTCTCTAGTATTCAGTCTCTGATGTTTTCCTGTTCTTCACCCTACTATCATTTTGTACAAATCCTGGATCAACTTCCTTATTTATAACTCTTGAACTCTACAACTCTTATAAGACATGAGCTGAAAGAGACCAACCCGCACATAGCTTTGGTTCTATTTTATAGGCTCTTACATGTCGTAATCAACCTACTCTATTCTTATAGTTGATAGGATGTCATTCCTATTCTCATCCATTAAGTTACAATGACAGTAGGCACTATTGACCCAAACATACAAATATGCTTTAGTACCAAAGCATGCCTTATTCTAGCTGACTTCTTATCCATGATCAATCAAGTTTTCCTTTTCAACCGATGCACTTCTTATTCTGTAGTGTTTCCTTTCATCGCGACTGTTATTTTCTATCGTGACTTCTCTCTTCCGTCGTGGTTGTTCTCTTCCAAACTTCTCTTTCGTCACGGAATCTTAGTTTGTGGGACCAGAATCTTCATATTCCCGAGAAGAATTATGTTTGAATTCTTTTGACCTTTTCCTAGGGCCAATGGCTCCCAGCTTCTTTTCAGTCATGGACTCTTCTGTCGTGCAATCCGAATCTTCATATTCTCGAGCAGAATTCTGTTTGAATTCTCCCTATCTTTTCATAGGGACAACAATCTCATTGTCCGTAGGAAAATATAGGCAAAATTCAGACAAAATTCTGTTTGGGAATATGAATATTATATTTGCACGACATAAGAGTTTGCGATGGAAGAGAATTTGGGAAGAGAACAACTGTGATGGAAGAGAACAACTATGATGGAAGAGAACAACCATGACAGAAGAGAACAGTCACGACAGAAGAGAGTAGTCACGACGGAAGAGAACAACTACGATGAAATGAACCACGACAGAAGAAGAAGTGCAACGGTTGAAAATGACAACTTGATTGATCGCAGAGAATAATTTAGTTAGAATAATGCATGCTTTGGTAATAAATCATGTTTGTATTTTTGGGTTGATAGTGCAAACCATTAGGGTAACTGAATGTACAAGAATATGAATGATAGCCAGTCGGCTAACATAATATAGTCGGTTGATTATTACATGTAAGATCCTATAAAAGAGAGAAACCAAGTTGTGTGCAGGTTGGTATCTGTCGACTCCCGTCTTAGAATATTTATAGAGTTGAAGAGTTGTAGAGAAGGAAGTTGATCCAGGTTGTGTGCGGATCGAAAATAGGGTGAAGAAGAGGAAAATTTCATAGGCTAAAGACTAAAGAGAATGAGAGGATAAAACTCTGTATAGATGATAGAGAATATCTAGAACATATTCTGCAAGCCGAGTGTGTAGACGAAAGGTCCTATATATTTATCATTCCATATGAAGAGCTCCTTTGTGTTTTTTCTCAGATGGGTTCCCACGTTAAATGTTGTCTCTGTGTGTATTTGATGAATATGCTTCTGTTGAATGAATGTATGATGTGAATAAGTAGATCTTAATAGAGTGAATAAGCATTTATTTATGAATAAGTATTTATATGCATGTGTCACACTATTGATAAGAAAAATTTGTGTTGAGAATTTATATTAATGTTGTAATCTATGTCAATCGATAAGTAGATTAATATCTTGAATGAAAACTCTAAGAATAGGAAATACACCCCCCAACTTCAGTCGGACGAGTTGGTAAGGTGTCGTGAGAGAAGACACCCCCACCCAACTCTAGAAACCTGGTTCTGAGAGTTACCCATTGAGATATCTCAGGTGAGATTGCATCTGCGTTGCGAGTGCTGTCGACTGAGCCTTGCTCTGTTGAGCTGATATCTTGGGATTTGTTGAAGGACAAATAAGGGCCTGAACCTGGGTTGAAGAGAGAAACACCAACATAGGGGATATTATCAAGCATTTTATATTAAATTTAATTTTAAATTACAATGTAAAGAATTTATTAACTTGATTGAGAGATGAAACCCATGGTTAATATGCTCTTAAAGATATAGATTGAATAACATGTTATATATATATATTTAATGATATAACAACCTTAGATAATAATAAAAAATGGTTCCCAGGAAATAATATGTGATATCATATTTTTCTTCGCTTTATATATAATCATTGGGATGTCTATTTTTCCTTGCGGCTTCCATGTCTTCTTCTATTGTGATATGAGAATGTATGCTGTATATGTGTGTGTATGCATGAGTGTGTGTATGGTTTGGATACAATTGATATGTGTGGTTACTATTTTTTGATGAGGCGATGTTTATATCCATGGTTGGAAAAATCGTAAGAATGCATAAATTATCACACTAATATTTCAATAAAACATAGAATGTGCATTATGTAATGAAATTAATACTAGTGCTTTAAATTGATTATTTACTGGTATTTACATAAAATTTGTGAAGATGATTGCTTATATGATGATCATGATTATGTTGTCACCGATGTACCAGAGAAAGATACTGATGATAATGATGCAGATGGATCAGATGAAAATGATGATGGAGATGATGCTGGGATATATGAGGATGATGACGGCGACACCAATGATGATGATGGTAGCCATTGATGCTACTATTGAGATTGTGGATGTTTTTTGGTTTCTCCATGCTACTAGAAACATATTGTTATTTTTGTGATGATCCAAGTTCATATTACATTCTGGTTCATTTTGAATTGTATGGTCGATTTATGTTGACATAAATTTGGATTACTATTGAATATTTTGACTTTTATAGATATGGACATTGAAAAAAACATTTCTTGTGATATTGATATTTTCAATATATATATATAGTTCATGTGTTCTTTTAAATTTAATATGTTGATCTATATGATAGGTTATTGATGCAATGGTGATTTATAATTTCACTTCTTTCGATGAAATATAATCGCGATGTTATCGTTATTATATTTTAAATTTATATATATTGGAAGTTGTTAATGATATTTTCATGTAAAATTAATATATATGATGATATTAATACTTTGGATATTGTCTATTTGTGTTAAATTTCTTCATAAATGTTATGCAATTAATTTCAATAAATGTATGCATAATTAATTTGAATTTATCATTATGTTATTTCAGAACTATAAAGTAAATGATATATGAGAAATATTTAAATTAATGAATAATTATAATAATTCGATATAATAAATATATTAGCACACAATTGGATATTGTTGTAGGTGTTAAATAGCAAGCCTAATGTGGTGCTAATAGTGAAGCAAAATAGGAAGCAAAACCAAGAGCTAAAATGGAATCCCATTATATCCTAGATCTAGAAGCAACATTGGACGCAAAACTTGGTGTTATGTTGGAAGTCAATTTTGATGCTATTTTGGACGCCAAAGTAGAAGCCAAACTAGAAGCTCAACTAGTGGTCAAAAAAGAAGCAAAATTGGATGCTAAGTGAGAAGCTAAATGAGGCATTCGTGAAGAAGAAAAATAAGAAGAAAGTCAAGGAACTAAACGAGAAGAAAAATGTGGTGCTAGTGTGGGAGTAAAAATGGAGGATAAATTGGATGCTAAAGTAGTAACAAAACATGGTGCTAATGTGGGTCTAAACAAAGATACAAAACTAGGCATTAAAAAGGATGCAACATTTGGTGCTAATGATGTATCCAAACACTGTGTTATTATGGTAGAAAATTAAGACGTTACATTGGATGAAAAACATGGTGCTACATAGGAAGAAAAATATGGTGCAACAATAGAAGAAATATTTGGTGCCATTTTGGTAGCAAAACACGATGCAAACAAGGAAGCAAAAAATGGTACAAAATTGAAAGCAAAAATTGACGCATATTTGGAAGTAAAACATGGTGCAAAATTGGATGTTAAAGTGGTAGCACATATGAATGCAATATTGGATGCTAATTTGGATGAAAATATGGCATGAACATAGATGCAAACATTGTGTTATTAAGGATGCAAATATGGCGCTAATAGAGATGTCATTTAGGAAGCAAAAGTGGATTCTCTCTAGGAATCAAAATAGGATGTTATTTAGGAAGAAAACCTTGACGTTGTTTAGGAAGTGAAGTTGGACACTATTCTGGAAGAAAAAAAATGGACACTATTTTGGATGTCAGAAAGGATGCTATCTAGGAAGCAAAAAAAGACGTTTTTGAGATGATTTACATTTTTTCCATGATGCATCCTATTTAGCATCTAGTTTGAACACTCAATGAAAAACAAAATTACACTAAACAGGGGTGCTAAATGGGACACTAATTCCAGGATTTTTTGTAGTGATCATACTTCCCCAACAACATATATTTTCGTGATTTCATTTAGTATTTCACATGGCGACTCCACTGAGAATTGAACCCATCCCATAAACCATAATGAATTCAGATGTATTTCTCTGATCCATTGAAGAATTAAATAAAACTATAACTAAGATTAAAGAGAAAAATGAGGAAAGAAATAAATGGAAATCAAATTCTTGTTATGAGAGTGATTTTGAGCATGATTATGGGTATGGGACTAATTATCACAATCATTATCATTCCCACTAGTTTCCTCGTCCCTGTAATGAAGTGTCCCCAATAAATTATATTGAGTTGAATAGTAAGAATTGAACCCAACTAAGGCCTTGCAATCAAAGAAACCAGTTGAATGATTCTTGTAATTCAATTTGAAATTCAAATAAAATCCCATGTAGAGAATCTAGAGTAGGTAGAACACATGCTCAACTATCTCCTTTTGAGGATTCTTAAATAGATGGGGTTCCTCATTCTATGCTTAAGGATTACATTAAAAAGTTTCCTCGTTTATATGGAACCAATGCTACATCTATTGAAGATCATTTCCAAGTACTTTGGGATCATATGGAAGTTAGAGGTGCATATGATGAAGATGTTTACATGCGAGCCCTTGGTGAATCCCTAGATGGGGATTCCCGATTATGGTTTGATCATTTAGCATCCAGATCCATCACTAGTTATGATTTGTTGTAAATTTTTCATATGCTAAGCTAGATCATTAGTATTTCATTTCGAATTCATAACAAAAGCATATAAACAGGATCACTAAAATATAGACAAGCACAACCATACAAAAGGAACACAGATATTTATCCTGGGAAAACCCTAAAGGGAAAAACCCAGCAAAAGCTTCCTCAATATAGATGCCCCAAAAAGATAAAAGGTAAAACCAACAAGGAGATCAAAGCCCGATCCTCCTCCTTCTCTAGCTACTCTTCTCTTCTCCACTAATGCGCTACACAAGTGAGAGTGTGTGTGTCACAAATGAGGAGCACCACACCTCTATTTATATTCATCCGTTCACTTGAATTAACTCATCCGACATGTAGGCTTGAGTTAATCATGTAGGCTCGAGTTACACATGTAGGCTCAAGTAACCACACTGGGGTGCTAATGACCCAGCTTTACAAATAGAGGGGACAACCTCATGAATCTTATTAGTTCTTCTGATTAGAAGCATCGAGGTACAAGATAATACAAGTGGTTCTCCTGGTAGGACCATCCGGGACCAAAAAAGATACATATAGAATATTCTTCGAAATTACAATATTTCAACACTCCCCCTTAACGAGAAGGGTATTCTACAACAACATCAACAACAACAATAGTAGGAGAGGACATCATCAGGGTAACACATCTATAAATCATTGAAATATTTTCAACATCATATATTATTCGTCTTCAATATTTGACGACAACAACTCTTTAATCAACATCAACATCTTTTGACCTTTAGATCAGCAACATCTTCAACACTTTGATTTTTTGATCAGCAACATCTTCAGCACTTAGACCTTTCGATCAGCAGCAACATCTTCAGCACTTTGACCTTTCGATCATCATTAATATCTTCAGCATTTTGATCAGCAATATCTTCAGCACTTTGATCTTTCGATCAGCAAAGACATCTTCAGCATTTTGACCTTTTGATCAGCAACATCATCACATTCTGATTAGTAACATCGTGATCAGCACCATCATCATACTTCAACTCTCGAACAAAATCATCATCATCATATTCTGATCAGTATGTCGTCATCATCACATACTGATCATCATCATCGTCGCACTCTGATATTTTGATCAGTACATCATCATCATCATAGTCTTGATCGTTCGATCAGTACATCATCATCATACTCTGATATTTTGATCAGTACATCATCATCATCATAAAAACATCATCATCATCAAAACATCAACATGATCCTTCCTTTTGGAATTACGGGATCAACATGTCTATGGTACTCAAACGATCCTTCCTGTCGGAACTATGGGATTTAGGTCTTTATGGAGTTACTAACGATCCTTCCTTTCGGAATTACGGGATCAACACATTTGTGGAGCTCAAACGATCCTTCCTTTTGGAATTACGGGATCAAGTCTTTACGGAGCTACTAATGATCCTTCCTTTCGGAGTTATGGGATTTAGGTCTTTACGGAGTTGCTAACGATCCTTCCTTTCAGAATTATGGGATCAACACATTTGTGGAACTCAGACAATCCTTCCTATTGGAATTACGGGATCAACAACACATCTATGGAACTCAGACAATCCTTCCTGTTGGAATTACGGGATCAAGTCTTTACGGAGCTACCAACGATTCTTCCTTTCAGAATTACGGGATTTAGGTCTTTATGGAGTTACTAACGATCCTTCCTTTCAGAATTACGGGATCAACACATCTGTGGAACTCAGACAATCCTTCCTATTGGAATTACGGGATCAATTCAATGATCCTTCCTTTCGGAATTACGGGATTTAGGTCTTTACGGAGTTACTAACGATCCTTCCTTTCGGAATTACGGGATCAACACAGTTGTGGAACTCAGACAGTCCTTCCTATTGGAATTACGGGATCAACACACGTTCTCGAGTACCGAAGTCATCGTATCTATTCTGAACCGAGGTTGTAAAAGGTACACCCCGAGGTAACAGCAAAACCACTTTAGGAATATATTGGTATTCTCTCCCAGAGAGGGATCTCTCAGCATGAACTTTACAAATTGCAAGACCAAACGGTAACAATATTTAAAGGTTTATTTATTTGGTTGAAACAATCACATATCCATTGGGAAACGGAGTCATATACATGTAAAAAGATTCCCAAAATGCATACACAGGATTTTTCAAAGGAAAGATAATCACATAATTGCAGTCATTTCATTTGTCAGGGCGAAAATAGAAGAAATGAGGGAACAGCCCATCAATACAGAGCGTCTAAGACGAATTCCATACCAACTTTAGTAGAAAAGATCATATAATACCTGAAACGATGAATAGAGCATAAGCATATGAATTCTAGACATCAAACACTATGTTCTAGATACGACAGAAAAAACAGAATGGAGCGTTACACAGGAAAAATTACAAATCACACAGAGAAAGAAAGCACGGACTGCAATGTCAATGATACATGAATCTCTGAAAAAAGAACTCTCATGCATTCATTCTGGTATTAAAAATAAGACAAATATGTTCTCCACAAATTACTTCATCTGATGGGTTCCAACCCCCATCTCATAAAAGAGATACAAATTTATAGATCAAACAATAAGTCTGCCTCCAGCAGATCAATAACAGAATGACCGGCGTAAATTAGAGTTTGTAACCGAAATCCTACACCACTAGGAAGTTGTTGCAATTCCATGCCTAACCGATCACAAAGTATGAATCAACTGAATAACAAAATTGGGCCTAACAGCTTCCACGTCTTCGCCTCAACAGCTCCATGCCTTTGCACCATTAGCTCCATGTCTTTGCCCCATCAGCTCCATGTCTTTGCCCCGTCAGCTCTTCGGTACCGTGACACCTGTTCTTAGGAGGGAACGATAAGCTTTGTTTTCCGAAACCTCTTGACGGCTTTCCACTGCTCCGTACTTGGGGTGTCGCACTCCATCATCTCTCGGATGGTCACTTCGAGCTCCATATATGTTTCATAAGATTTCTTGGGTAACCTGGCTCTGATGACGGTGAACTTCTGTAAGATTTTGAAATCTTCCGCTAGTATGTCCACAATAGTTTTCCCTGACAGGATTTTTTCCATGCTATTAAATTTTGAGTGATCCATGCGAGCCCGGAAAATCAACTGATGATAATGTTTCGTTGAGCGCAACCAACCTTCTTCGTCCCAGAAAGACGGCAATCCGTCTTCGAACAACTCTCTAAACTCCTATCTGAACTCTTTGACTTGCACGGCCAACTCATCGGACTTGTCTTGGACAGTCTTCATCAACTGGTGCTTTTGGATGATCTTCTTCGCAGACAGCACTATTGAGATTCGGTCTTTTATGCCCATGTCGTGCAGCTTTTGGTACGATAGTGAGTTCAGGAAATTTAATGTATTTTGGGCTGTGGAGAGGGGTCTCCTAGAAATGTGTTCATTCACGAGCTTCAGTTTTTGCTGGGCCAACTCTGTCACTGTATACAAATCATCAATAAAACTTAAGTAATGTCGGAACTTAGTAATCTCTATAGTAAGGGTATCCCAAATAATATGCTTCGCCCCTTGAAGGGGGACCTTCCCAATGCATTTTTCCTTTAGATCCTTGAGCTTCTTCTGCAATTGATTCTTTTCCTGCAAGATATGTCTTCTGATTTCACTCATTTTGACTAATTCGGCCTTTAACTTTTCATTCTCAGTCGTCAAATCTTGGATTTCCTCGTCTTTTAAACTTACCTGGGACATGGACACCAACAGGTGATCAGTAGAGAAGTTATCCAGTGGTTTGTTTATTTTCACAATGGAGAGACCTTCATCAGTGGGGGTTTGACTCATCAGCTCCTCCATGATTTCCTTCTCGTCATTTTGGTCCTTTTCCAACATGGATATTTGAGACAGCAGTTCTTCCTTTTCGACCTCCCATCTGCATTTTTCCTCCTGTAGCTCGACAGCCTTCCCTTTGTATTCCATCATTTCTTGATGAATTTTCTCCTTTTCTTCTTGCAAGGCCATCAATTCGGCCGATTGGACGTGTTCTGAACCGGGGATCTTTAGTTTCTTCTTGAGGACCTGTAGAGCATTGTATTTCTCTTCTAACAACTTCTTGACAGCCTGGGTACTGTCAGAGCTAGCGATGTCCGTTTGCATTTTTCTGATTTGAACGGCATTTTTCTAGCGATGTTCTCGACATTTTCGTGCTTTAGTTGAACTTCCAACTTGTCTACCAACACTTGCAACTTACTTATCCTCATCATGGCCTGCAACAGGTCTGAATATAGAATGTCGCTGGTTTGCTTATGCAACTGAATCTTGTCTGGAGTACTGATTTTGTCCAGACGGATTTCTATCTCAGACATTTTCTTATCATTCACAATGGCCATTTTGAAAGTATTTTTCTCAGCATCCCTAGCAGCAACTAGGGATGTTTTAGAACTGTACAGGTTCCTTACCTTAGGGAGTAGATTTCGTGTTTCCTCCAGGGATTACTTCCTCTTTTCTAGGTATCTTGCCTTGAGCTCTTCTTTTGATTTAAACAAGGGACCGGATTCTGGGCTGTTAACGTCACCTTCTGAACCTTTAAAAGAAAACTGACTGACCTGTACGGTCTTGATGGGGACCAAGGAAACCTTTTTGGAAACATTGGGCATCTCTTCGTTCACCATATCACCTCCCTCGAGCAGCTTCACCTTCTTACGGGACGTCTCTTCATCCACTTCCATATTCTCGGCCTCTGCCAAACTCCTCTTGACCGCAACACTGACACCCTCTGTGATTTGGATCTCTGAACGAGATGCGGGATGTGTCTCTATCTCAGCTTTGGACTCGTCAGTGAACTGCAGCAAATTAGCCATCTCAGCTAACCCTTCAACAACTTGATGCTCAAACGGTTTGTTTTTGTTTGCTTGCTTTCTCAATGATACCACCTGGTGGGGGTCATAGTTCATATTTACATCCTTTACGAAATCCATATTCTCCATCAATCTCTCTATACATGCCAGGGCACCTTTGCCTTTAAAAATGAAAGGGCCAACTTTAAATGGAAATTTAATATTCAAAGATTTTCTAAAAGCACCGAAATGCTCCTCCTCTGATAACAACCTTTGCCTCATAAAATCTAGAGCAAAAATTCTTGGGGTCAGAAAGGAAGGAAACCTATAAGGCTGACCTGTAAAGCCATACACTCTCAAAACCGTATAATCTCTGTACAGAAACAAGTCTCCCACCCGCCCCTCAGGTGAAGACTGCATCAAACATTTCATTTCATCAAGGACCCGGGGCAACTCTTGATCAAACAGCATCCTGTATATTTCGGACATGATCGAATTGGCAAATTCGATCAGGTTGATTTGCTTTGGCAAATCAGAAGAGGATAGAGTACTTACGAACTTCAATTCTATAACATTAGAACATACTAACATGTTAAGCAGGTGTGTCTGAAACCTAAAAAAATGGACCTTGGGAAATTCAGTCAACTGGAGGTGGATCGCTTCGGCCAGATATCCGTCTAAATTAAGCACAGGAACTGACTGGGACTCAAGACTTAAAGAATTTACTTTTAGCAGGAAACCAAGGATAACATCACCTATATGACAGTCGTCATCTAGACCTAACACTTGACAAACCAAAGACATTACCCACTGCACTTCAGTTCTAAAAACGTGCAAGGGGTAGGGCAAGGTAAGTCCTTCAAGGGACTGACCTTCCCTTAGGATACTTGACAGGAATCGAGAGTGAGCGTCATCATTGCAACTTTTAAAAAACTCGGCAAGGACAGACTCATTTACAGACTCACGGTTCACAGGGTAACTTTCGGACAAACTAAGATTTCCCCTAATGGCCGAAGCATCAATTTTACACAGTATCTTCGACGCGGACCGACTCACAATGACTCTCTGAGAGGGAGAATAATTTACTGCGCACCATTCGGCAAATTCAGGGAAGTGGAGGGTTTGCTCCAGGGAAAAAAAGTACAAAAAGGACTTGCATACATTCAGAACGTCATTCCCTTGCAAGAAACAAGACCACAGCCTCTCTTTGCTACCAGACACACTTCCTGTAGACAAGAAAGGCTCGCAGACACCCCTGTGTCTATCTATCAAGAATTCTTCTCTTTCATCCGGGACCCGACCAGACACAGAGGCTTCGCCCTGTTGGTCCATTTCTTAATTTATAACGATAATTGAGCGAAGGAATTACAGGATTAAGGTCCTACCTGGCTCACTGTGGAGGCGTGTGTTCGGAATGCGCCTGGTGCTGACAACTGGAAGCGCCCAAATCGACAGGTCCTTTTCGCCGGGTTCCAAACAATAAAATAATCGCTGGAGAGGTCAATTTTGCCTTTATAGGACACCCCCAATTAGGCACGTGGGAAGCATTTATTTCTGTAACCGCTACTTATCTCTAACAGCCGTGCATCTTTCTCCTCCGGGTTCATTTCCGACCGTTGATTTCTTCTGTGCAAATTCCTGGCCTTCGGATCGTACACCACGTGTGTTTTTCCACCGGGCATCTTGGCGCTACGCACTGTGTAAGTCTCCATTTCGGGGTTGCTCATGACCGTCGATGTGACGTACTTCCACCCCTCACCGTTGGATCAAACGCCACGTCCCACATTCCGCTGAGCCGTCTGACTTTATCTACCGTGCAACTCTGGGTCCCGAAAACATCTACAGCCGTCGATCTGATCTCCCTTTACAGGCAGGCTGTTGGATCATGTGGCGCCCATCCAATTCCGCTGGGCTCCTTCGCTTTATCCGTCGAGCAACTTTAATCAGCGGAATTGCTCCCAGCCGTTTATGCGATATCCCTTCAGCTACGCACCGTCGGATCTTCAGTCGCGTACCCAATTCTGCTGGGCACTCCGGGATTATCCGCCGTGCTAGTTCGACCCCCGGAATCATTGCTAGTCGTCGATCTATTACCCTCCGATCTCCAACCCTTGGATCGGGCAGCATATAATGAGTTCCGCCGAGTGGCTCAAATCTTATCCCGCGTGCATGTTCATCTCCCGAAAACCAAAATAGCCGTTGATCCACGTTGTCTTTAATCCTCGGCCGTCGGATTTACCTCCACGCATCCCTTCCGCTAGAAGCTCTGGTGTTTATCCGTCGCGCAGGTTTCGGTTGCGAAATCAATCCCAACCGCCGATGTGATCCGATTCCTTCCCTCCATCGTTGGATCATGAGGAATATATGTGATTCCGCCAACTCCCATTTCTTTAACTAACATGCACCTTCCCTCGATAGATTGGTTATGAACCGCAGATCATCCCCGAATCAATTTGTAACCATTGATTTGTGCAGGCGGCTAAAGGCCCGCACTTCTACTATCTTCCTCGCATGTTTTGAAAGGCGGAGGGAGTATTAGCCATGGATTGGATCCTTCGCTTTCGATTACAGCCTAGGATTTTTGTTAACTTGGCTGCTCTTTTAGACCATCACGTCACCTTTGTATCATATCTTTAAACCAAAGTATTTAAACAGCACAATCTTATCCCCCCCCCATGATATTAAATTGCTTTTGTTCAATATAGGTGCTAACAGCTGGCTCCATCTGGGGATGATATCCTCCCTACGAGGTATCAAAGAACTCGTAGACCAGGTGCCTGCCTTTTCACTTCACATAATAATTTTCAAAAAACCCATTTTTCGTTTATGTGCATATATCATTTTTATGTATGTTTTTAGAAAGGAATGATATGCCTCCTAGACCTTGGGGCTTTCACTGCAAGCTACAAATGCCTTCGGCTTACCCTACTTATTGACTGGTAAAGAAAATATATACAATCTATAATACAAGTTTTACCTTCCTCCCCTAGGATAGGTAATGCTTCAGATATCTCCCATTTACAGGGTTGCTCTCAAGAGGAACCCCGTTTGTGTACTCCAGCAAGAATGCATTTTGCCCTCTATATCCAGCAATAACATAAGGCCCAACCCACATAGGGTCAAACTTCCCGTGCTTTTCTTCATTAGGAGCATCCCACTTCAGAACCAGGTCATCGATCTGAAATTGTTCTTCTTTGACCCTTCTGTCAAAAGTACTTTTCATTTTCTCTTGATGTGACTGTACTTTATTGTAGGCCTTATACCTTTGTTTGTCTAGCTCAATGATCTGATTTATCCTCCACTGTATGTGGTTTGGTTCTTCTTGCTTATCTTGTAAATATCTCATCACTGGGACCCCTAATGACGTTGGAAAGATCACTTCAGTTCCATATACCAGTTGGAAAGGAGACATGCCAATTGCCCTTTTTGTGCTAATCCTGTCAGCCCATAGAGCATATTTGAGTTTGGTGTGCGAGGATATTTGTTCTCCTCCAGCAGCTTTTTCATGATCCTTACCAGACTTTTGTTTGAAGATTCAGCCAACCCATTTCCTTGAGGATAGTAGGCTGTCGAATGATTCAAGCTTATGTGATACTTGTGACAAAAATTTATCATTTTCCTGGACTTGAAAGCAGCGGCATTGTCTGTCACTATTCTTCTTGGACATCCAAACCGAGCCAGTATATTCTCTTCAAGAAATTCCATGATTACATTTTCAGTGGCCCTCCTGGTAGGAATTGCTTCTATCCATTTGGTAAAATAATCTGTAGCCGTCAAAATCCACCTGTGTTGACCTGATGAATTGGGGTTTATTTCTCCAATAAAATCTAAACCCCATTGCTGGAAGGGTGCCTCTACTGTTATTGGATTCAGAGGAAGAGGTAATACTTTTATCTTACCATCGAAAATTTGGCATTGATGACATTTGCTGGTTTCTTTATATACATCTGAGAACAATGTACGCCAATAATAACCAGCTCTTAGGATTTTGTTGGCTGTCACCTTCCAGGAATGATGTCCTCCACAGTCTCCCCTGTGAAATTCTCTTGTAATTTGCTGGGCCTCATCCTCCAAGAGACAGTTTAGCAGGACCCCTCCAGGGTCTTTCCAATAGAGGTATTTATTTATGATACAAAATTTGGCAGATTTCAACTTCACAGATCTTGCTCTTGACTTACTTAATCCTTCTGGTGCTTACAGATTGCGGAGGAAAAATACAATATCAGAATACCATGGAGAAGTTACAAATTCAATCATCACCTCTATATCTGTATCTAACTGATCAGGTTGATGAGATAAGAAATTTATTTGCAGAGATTCACAATTTGAGTTTGTCATCATCTTTGCCAATCCTTGTCCTTTGATCAAATTCGTGGGCTTTATCTCTAGGTCATATTCCAATAAGGTAGCTATCCATTTGGCTCTCCTGCCTTCTGGATCAGGTTGGGTCAAAATTGCTTTCACAGCAGCGGTTGGGACATGTGCAATTACATGTGAATGCAGAACATACACTCTGAAATATTTTAATGCTTTAACTAAAGCATAAGCTTGCTTTTCCATGATGTCATATTTCAATTCTCCATCCCCAAGTATCTTACTGAAGAAAGCTATAGGTTGTTCCTGGTTTTCGTCATTCTTCTGCAATAATACTGCTGCTATAGTATGCTCCGAAGCATAAGAGAATATTGAGAATTCTTTGGCAAAATTTGGACTTACCAGGACAGGGGCTTCTGAAATAGCTTTCTTGATTCCCCAAAATGACTCCTTGGCTTCTGCACTCCACTTTATTTCATGACCCTTTTTTAACATATTAGTGATACACATCAAAATCTCAGCAAAGCTTGGTATAAATCTCCTCAAGAAATTTACCTGCCCCAAAAATGACTGTACCTCCTTTTTGCTTCTGGGCTCTCCCACTTCCAGGATTGCACTTACTCTCTCAGGATCAATATTTATGCCATCTTTGGATATTATATGGCCTAGCAGCTTTCCTTCCTCTAGTGCAAAATTAGATTTCTTCGGATTTAGAGATATACCGTATTTCCTGCACTTCATGAAAACCTTCTCAAGGTGATGTAGATGTTCTCTGTCGGACTTAGAGTAGACTGTGATATCATCCATGTAGATCACCACAAAAACTCCAATTTCCCCTGCGAAAGCGATGTCCATAGCTCGCTGGAAAGTGGCTCCTGCGTTCATTAAACCAAAAGGCATCTTTGCATACATGAAAGTGCCCCATGGTGTAGTAAAGGCAGTATTCTCCTGATCTTCTGGTAACACCTTGATCTGGTTGTACCCGGAGAAGCCATCCAGCATCGAAATCCTTTCAGCTCCCACCACTTGCTGTAGCATGTGATCCATCTTGGGCAGGGGATAGTTATCTTTCATGGAGACTTTATTCAAATTGCGAAAATCTATGCACAGCCTTATCTCTCCACTCTTTTTTCTGACAGGGACCAAATTTGCAACCCACTTAGAGAATCAGAGGGT